>JARJCP010000190.1:0-135572 GCA_029281795.1 Mycena crocata
AGGTAAGAGATATTTGCGCAGAGGATGTCCTCCGGATATGTTGCCTCCTCGCCAGTGTAAAGAATGAGGGCAACATACGAAAGATTGTTTGCTTCGTGTTTGGACTGTGAATGGCAATATGAAGTCCAGCGGCGTAGATTTAGGGCGAGAGCTGTGCCAACGATAGTGATCGGGAACGCCTTTGACGTGTTTGAATTGGGGATCGAGTCCAGCCCACCTTGGGTCGAGAGTCCTACGTGCCCAGAGACGCGCAAGGCTGCCGACGCCGTGGTGGGAAGAAGAGAAACGTGAAGTGGATCGAAATTGATCTTGCGTTTCAAACTCCGCACGATTGATGACGCGTTGCTTTTTCTTTCTTCTTCCTCGTTCATCGCTTTCGTTTGGCTTTCGTCCAAGCCTACACCACGTCCACGCTACGCTTCTCCCATACTTCTCACTCCTCCCCGTTAGCCTATCGGCGCTCGACGCTCCCAAGATCAAGACTGAGCTCTGCGGGAGTCCGCCATTCGCGACGTAAGCGTTGTACTCTGGATTGGGAACAACGACATGAGACCCTAGCCGCGGTGTCAGCGCAAGCACTCGATACTCCACGCCCTCTGCGTCTATCATCTACGCCCCGTCGTCCCCCGGCCATTCTCCCGCCTCCCCATGTCAACCTTACCCTGCCGCCTGCCCGCCCACCTACAGTCGCTCTCCGCCGGAAAGCTCAACCTCACGGTTCCACTGCATACGCCCCCGCCAGCCCTGCAACGCCAGGAATCCCTGCACTCAGCGCCAGCAGTGCCACCCCCATAGAATCTTGCTGAGAGACGGAACCGAGGCTGGCATGATACATGTGCGTCGCAGTCGCGTCCTCCCCGACACATACTGATCAGTAATCCATAGACCGACACCTTCACGTACCAGAGAAGTACTCGAACCCACTCTTTCCTGCCGCTGTCCCACGGATCGTCCACTAACGAATCTTCCTGCGAGTACAAAGCGATGCTTGTTCTGAGCGACGATCGACAGCACGTCCCCATCGGCCACGAGAACGGCGCTCCGTGCTGATAAACACATCCTCAACGTCTCGACGCTGCTGAAGCATGTACCCCCAGCGTAAAATGCGCCGACATACCAGCATCGCCAATAGTATCGCGTTTGGAGGTCGCCGGAAGCTTTGCCGTCATTACCCTTGACTGATCGATCCTCACAGTGCAGGTCAGTTGGCGAAAACCGGCCATTTATGAACAATACTCGTGCCGCGGTGCGCATCATCCTCATCTTGAGTCGTTACTGACTTCCCCAGCTCGCATTTCTCAGTGACACCTCCACGCTGGGCCCGGCGAACCACTGTTGTACCTGTGGTGTTCTGGGGACATCCGGCTCACTCTCCGATTTTATCTGACTATTACAACCTCGATCACCCTGGGCACGCCGGGAAAAGGCGGCCCTTCGCGGACGTTAACTACAGTACGTCCCCGTCACTGTGTATTCCCCGGCGTCCCGCGTCGGCTCATGTGGATATTTTGGGCAGATGAGCATTTCGATTCGGAGGAGCCCATGCAGCGCGAAACGAAGGTGCGTGTTTCGAAGTTCTCTGTATTCGCGAACCTCGTTTTCAATAGCACACCAGACTTCCCGTCCTTCGACATGGCTCGTCCCGGGATGATTCCCGCGCTTTTGCGCACCGACTTCCATCTTCTCATCACGCTCCGCCCAGCGCAAGATATCTAGGTCCTCTGGTATCTTGAAGAAAGCAGCAGACTTGCGCCCGAATCGAGCTCATCTTCCGGGTAATCAATATCCTCAAGTATACAATCTTTGCACACGATCCGCTGTTTATAATTCGAAGGGAGTGCCTCACCAAATACTCCTACCTGTCGGATACGGTGCGCACAACACTTTAACTGTTATCGTTGTTTCGGCAAAAATTATTGTAGCAGCGAACTTCTATCTTGCGAATCTGCATCGGCTCGCGACGGTCATGGACTCGTTTCAACTCTGCGTCGTCACACAGATTCGCCGTCTCTCTGTTTCTTTTCGCCGAGATGCTCGGGGCATCCTATTGCTATCGGTTTCTCTGGATCCTCCGCGGCTTGCGCGTATTGTCCCCCCACAGTCGAGCACTGATGCCTCCATTCGAACTCGCGGGACAATACTCAGCCTCCACAAAATTATCCGTTGCGCGGTCAGTCGTCCATCGTCAGCAAATATGAGCTCAATGTCTGTGTTCTTGTTAAGGACGGTGTTGTGACCACAGCTCTTCCTCACCGCAGCAGAATGTAATTAAAGTACGGCAATGAGATGCACGGCCTTACCACGACGCGCATAATCCAAGCTTTCTCAAAATTCAAAATGTGATTGACCCAGCCGTTGCGGGAAGGCAGTCAGTGTGTCGTTGAGTTGACAGTGTTCATAGGCGGGTCAATCTAAACCCAGTGGCTCTGGCCAACCTGTCGATTCTGTACGTGGTCCCGTCTTTTACTCTGAAACCTGTCCATCTCCGCAAAATGGTTGACAATCCTGGAAGCGGTGCCAGCTGAGAATTTTCCGGACCAAAATACTCCCACCCAAACCTATTTTCTGTGTTCCTGGAGCTTCCGGACTTGCACATCTCAATCGCGATTCTCAGCGGGATTCTGTGTGCCTTTCGATGGACGAATCACACTTTTGGCTGTGCTTCACTAATCCTCTAACTTCGAATCTACCATTCATCCTGGAACTTCATGCAGACTGGTGATACTGTTTTGCATCAGCGAGGACTCGAAACTGGTAACATGGAGTCACCTTTCAAGTTTCAACTGCTCCACTTCGTGTTCATATCCACCGATTCTCTTTCAATTACGGCTCCGATCACCTGAATTTTGTGTTTTTTCTCTCGCTCATCGCGTTATGGCATGAACTCATTCAAGTACATGAGCATCCCACAGACGAGTAGGCAGATTTTTCTACGACTTCACGTTCCGCGCCGTGGTGCAACAGGAGTCCCCGTCCCTATCAAGACGGTACTCAAAGAACCCACCGTTCAACCATTCTCTGATGATATGGAACGAGGAACCATCAAGGTAGGCAATTCGACGCCCAAAAAAATCGCCTCACTGACATCATACCGATTTCCAGCTTCCCACCCCCATTGATGATTCGTTGTGATATTTTCCGGGCAGCTCATCCTGCATCGCGTATCTATGCCATCTACATTGCGTATTCCGCAGGCCGGGATCAATGGCACAATCGATATCATTAGTTTCCTCGGGCTCAGGCTGCAGGTCTCCGTGCTTAACGATAGATAGACAATAAACAGTTTGGATTTCCCTTTATCTGTCAGCGATACCGAAAGGTTTGAATTGTTGCGAGAAGTCAAGATAGCTAGCTCATTCCCAGCATCTCATTCTCAATTGTTTCGCCTCACCCCTTGTCCATTAACGCTTTCCTGGTGTGTTTGCCTCATCGGCAGGTAAATTTGCTCGGAAGGTCGGAATTCGATGCAGCGCATGCTCAACAATAAGTAATTGCGCCTCGGGTTCCACTTTTCCTAACTCGGGTTCCAACCCAGATTTGCAAACGAACTCGATCCCGACTGAGGCACCCACTGTTGATAGTGACTATAATGACTTGTGGGTTGAACATGTTGCCGTACCGGCAGGAGTCGTTCCGTTATCCTCCGATCAGCGGAGGACGGGATGATCACAAGGTGGTTGATCAGTAACCACCACCATCACTCTCAGCGGCCTGTCTCGAGCTTGCTTTCCAGCATCGACCACTCGCTGAATCCAATCCAACCGAAGGAGTCCTCTATCCTCAACTCTCAGCCAGGATGCCCTCGCCATCCGCCTCGTCCCGCGAGGCCAGCGCAACCTCTATGCCTACCATGCGTCGCTCGCCCTCGCCAACGCAGCCGCAGTAAGACCATGGCTACGACTTGTACTCGCGTGGTGATCCCGGTGGGTACACGTACTCGCCGCCACATCCTGGATACGCCACCCTCACCCCGTATCCCCGGACCATAGATTTTCTTGATTCCGTACGGTGAGTACAGCACGTATCCCTCGCCCGCCGATGCTGTCAACACTTTCCTTGAGGCCACTCAGCCAGCCGCTCCAAAATATATCAAACACCAGGCGACGCGTCGATGAAACCAGCGACCTCCTTCCCCGCCACCGCTTCACTTGCTTCACTACCGAAACGAGCACATAGCGCCCCTCAAAAATTTCGGCGGGAAACCTGGTGTGTCCGGACTCCGTGGTCCTCTTGTGTTCTGTTCGTTGAACGACGCGCGCAGCTCTGGGATAAATGCGGCATTTTGAGCGTACCGATTCGCACCCGCGTCCCGAGCAGCTGGCGCACAAACGGCGCCAAGTCTCAAAATCTGGGTCTACGCCATCTCAGGTGCGGCGCCCTTCGCCTACCTGGCCCTGCAAGTGCTGACATCGTGCATTCAGTCCTATTCCGAGCAAGCTTACCCGATATACACCGCGCTTTTCGCATCCAATACTATCGCCACGCATCCACTCCTCTCCGCGACTCCGCTGCCTCTGCCCACACATGGATCCGCGTGGCGCCAGGGACGCCTATGACCTCTACCACGCTCCCGTCTCCCATTATAGCCGACATCCTGCCCTGGCGTGATAATTTGGTCAAAGGGCCGCACAACCACAAGGGCAACGAGGACGAAGAGCCACTTCGTCGTGAAGAGACAGCCACGCAGCCCGTCCTCTCGGTTCCCCCATCTCGTCGCGACGGCCGGTCCACCAAACACTGCGCAGATCAGCAACGTTGATCGAGTGTCGCCGAATATCTCAACATCTTTTCTCTTTGGATATGCGCACTGCCAACACATCATGCAACCTCTTCCTGTCTCTCGCTTATTCCTTCCTCCAATTTCGCAGTCCCCTCCAATCCCACACAGGTATTGTAAACTCCTCTATTTCGTTCGCCGAAACATTAATCATTATAATTTTAAATACAATCCAGCGTATAGCCGCGAGTCGCTGATTCCGTACGCATCCATTTCCAAGCGATCCAAGTACGATAATACCACATACACAATCCGCTACTTGCAAGCATTGAATCAATATCCCGTGGGTCTTGATTCCGCGCTATTGGACCGTCTTTGCCATGCCATCCCGTGATTATCGCCACTTTGGCCCAAATTCGTGGCCATTGATGAGACACACCTGTTTACCCGACGCCGTTGCTGCCTGGATATGTCGGTTTGCTGAGTTGTCATCCCTCATTGTCGTTTGACTGTTCCTATCTGACCTCCGAGCCAGCTCATTTCGATCTCCACTGGCCAGTGGCACTATTAGCGTCCACAGGGAGAGAAATCCGCGGCAAGTCCGTCTTCAATTAGTCTTTCAACACAACGCCATTCCGTCCACTGTACGTAGCGCAATACGTACATATTCCTGCAACCGGGAAATGTTCCTTTTTTTTTCTCGTCAATCGGAAGACAAGAACTTTCGCGCACGAGGCGGGATTGATTTTCCAGGTGCATACCGTACTAGCGCGTTGGCCAGCTTCTCCGCCGTTTGACTACCCCTCAGCTCGTCCACTTCTGTCTTCTGGCGTGCACCATTCGCAATTGCATGTCCTGAAGGCTGAGTGAGACTCAAAGTATATCCGTCATCCAGCTCTTCGTTCGACGCGCGGCGCTAATGATTCCACAGGTCAAAGAAAATTAGGAGAAACACAGAGACAACGACGCACAGAAACATCGGTGGGAACCGCCCACATGTGTTCCCCTATACCTCTGAATGAAGCCGCTACTGGGACAGGAGCCGATGTGGTCACGGTTGCACATGCATTCAAACGCTAGTGGATTCGTTCATTATTCATTGGTCTAGATTTATTGAGGAGAACATACCTGTTTGACTTCCCGCCATTCAAAGCTGCCCTTTTTGTTATCGACGATCAACCCTTCCGAGAATTCTGCAGCGGTGATCCCGTTTGCCACGTCCTCCTGGGTGAGGGAAACCCCAGCGTGTTCTCGTAATACCCAGCGATGCCATCCTATAGTATAATCCGATTAGCGTTTGTGTTCATTTACAATTGGTACGCGACGTACCAAGGTTCAACACGTCTTCCTCGTACTCGTTTTCTCCAAATTTGAGCCAGAAGTCCCGCACAAATTCATCGCGTTGGATGACCCAGTTCATGTAGTACCTGTGAAGGGCGCGATCGAAAGGGGGGCAGCGCCAAGTATTATCCATGCCAGTCCGGGTCGCCGCCTCATTGAGAAGCCTCTCGCACAAACGGGCCATGTGCAACAGCTCGAATTTGGCAATCGTCCACTCCTTTTCGCGCTTTTCCTCCGGGGCGGTGAGGATCATCTCCAACAACCGCCATAACAACTTCATGACCCAGAGGAGGGGTAGACGGTATGCACACGGGAGAAGGATCTTGGCCTTGTGCGAGGAGACCACCTGGAAGAGTGGCTCTGGTGTCGAGGAGGGGATGCTCACGGTATTTGCAACCAGGAATTGCACGATGTCGATATCCTCCCATCCACTGGGAATGTACTGCAGCTCGTCGGTGTGCCGCCAATTGGAGATGGATACCAGGGTGTTAATTGTCCGATTCGCCAGCTTTGCCTCTGGAGTATTGATCGTGGGCAAATCGAGTGTTGTCGGGATGAGGAAGTTATCCTGCGTATCTTGTGGTGAATGAGCTATGTTGCCTTGTCCGCTCCTCACAGCTTGTTGTGTGCGTCGTCGGCCCTCGGGGCGATTGGAACTGGGGTTGTCGTGGGACATGTCTGCGATTTGTCTGCGATGAAAAAAAAAGTTACTCCATGAAAAAGCAATGGATGGGCCATGGGAAACGCACCTCCAGGAGTCTGATCTTCACCGATATGAAGCCTTTCTGTCGTTTCGATGTCTCCGCGAGGCTGGGAAGAGGGCGACGAGGAGGGGAAAAAACAACGACACATTTAAGCCACATCACAACCAAACACGTCAACAGCGTCTCCGCCGGTCCCGGTCTCGCTGAATCACAGTTTGACGCGCTGAAGAACAAAAAAATATTGCGCAGGTCCACCCACCTTCTTCGTTCGTTCGTGGCGCCAAAGTGCATTCTCCTGCTTGCTACAACCCAAGTTACCCAACCTTCACCGTGTCCTTCACCGCGTCGACCCGATTCTGCACAGCGATTCCGAATCGTCCGCATAGAATTATAACTGGGACAGGTTTGGAACAATTATTCCATCCTCGGGACCTCATATTGCAATTAACCCTCGTGTTAAAACAATTCTGCATCAATCAGCTATCTAACTTGCGATACGGTTGGAATTCAGTTCTTTCCCCAACACTGGAAGTGGGCACAGAACAGTACGCATGGTTAAAACAATCTCTACAACGAAAAACTCGAGAGCCACCTAGTACGTTCTGTGCCTACAGTATCCCTTGATCCGTTTCAGATAAGAATTAATCAAACCCGGTTTTAAAAGAGCACGATAATTTCACGGCAGACAGAGGCACGTTCGCTGTGACTGATCCTCAACATAGGTCGACTCCAAGTTGCGTTAGAATTCTCTCCACCGATGACCAATCATTGGAGAGTTAGTTCATGTGGAATGGTATGTGTTGTGATGAGCGCGTACATGAACGTAATTTTGTATCTGGAGCTTGAAGGTTTTGGTTGAAGAACAACGAAGCTTCGTCAGCCTGCCTCTAATTCTGATGTGGGCAGTCAACTTCGAATTATTGAGGCGGAAGATTCATTACACTGATTGAAATCGTTGTTGGAAAATTCCAGTTGAAGGTTAAATCATTCAACCCAAGCAAGCCAATTAACATGAATAGTTACCAGGCGTAAAGAACGATTCAATTCATTGTGAGATGGTGTGCGGGAAGCCGAAGGAAGGGTGGAGTGAAGGACAGCCAGAGTTACTCAGAGATGACGCCAATGGAGCGGGTTGAAGTGGTTGTTGATGACCAAACGCAGGAAAATCGTAGAAGCAGTCCTTGAAAATGAAACATAACAGCGGTAGCTAGACTCGGGTTCATAGAGTAGAAGAACGACTCATGTTGACTTTTGAGAACCGAGCGGTCGAATGGAAACGTCAAATCGAGACAGACGAATATCTACAACCGGCCAGAGAGTACAACGACGGACGCGCCCGAGACGAACAGCGGGAAACGAGGACACGAACACGGGACAAACAACGACACGTGCGTCAGCCCAATGAGGGATGTGGAACAACGAATCCAGCGGAGAAACTGACATCAGCATTAACTGAATCCCCACCGCGCATTGCCATTAGTATAGTCGTGTCGTTCTTCACGCTACCAGGCTGAATTTTGGCACTCGGTATGGAGAGAACCAGCCTGATGCGTCAGAAAAAACTGGCCAAATAGCAGAGATGCAGAATAGAGCAGAATAGAGCAGAATAGACGAGAGATCAAGAACTTTGAAGAGACGAGTGAACTTTGGCAGCCAAAAAAAGTTGTGTGTGGAATGTTCAAGATTTCAAATCGGGTTCAACTTTCTCGGTCTTGTTTGAAGGGGGTATCGTAGGCTACCGAGAGTTTGCAGGAACGAGAATGTCGAGCGAGATACCAGACGGGTGAATACGGGTACACATTTTGACGGTGCGTTTCATCTTTGCTCTTCCTTTTATACATTTGAAGGCCGCCGAATCCGCCGAGCCAATCGGCGTTTGTTTGGCGATCGCAGATCGACAGTGCACAGCCTCCACGCCTCACTCTTTCCTTCCGCATTCACTGCGCGAGACGCTCTCTCCAGTCCCCTCACTTCCTCCGCTGCTTTCGGCTTGAGCTTAGCTTGGGTTTTCCTTCACCCTCCGCTAACTCCGACCGAGTACGACGACCGATCTTCAAATCCACGCCATCCAATCCACACATCATGCACGCCACATACCTCTTCCTCGCCTCTGCCATCTGAATCGCAGCGCTAGCCGCCCCACCCCGCGTGCAGGACGTCAATATTCGCACGCCCGAGGCAGAACCGTACTTCCGCGGCCGGTTTGCGCTAGGGAACAACAAATTCAGCGCTCGCGAGCCGTTGTCCAACGGCAGCGACTTCGCTGAGCCTGCCAACATCAAGCCCAAGAAAATCCCGCGACAGGACGACAGCGGCATTAAATGCGCGCCCGTCGATGACGACGGCACGGCGCTCACCGGCTCCGCTGGCAGTGGCGATTTCGTCACCTGCACCTATGCCGGTGCGGGCCCGTGTGCGTACTTCCCCGCGGATGGGAGCTTCTCGAGCGGGGGGAGCGGTTGCCCTCAAGGCGTGGCACAGGATCCGAGTGCTACGTGCGTCATCCTTTCTGTTATTTTCAAGCCTTGTTCTCTCCCTTTTCGGTTCCTATTTCTTTGCTGAGCGATGCTCCCCGGCTCGCGTCCACGCCTCGTACAATCCGCGTGTTCTCTGTGCTATCAGCGCCTCTATAATTATTCTTCCTCCTCCTACTATACTACAACCTCCCACTGTTTCCTGTCTGCAGATCCCACACATCGCGCTAACTATCTACCCAACAGGACCGATGGCGCTTCTACCATCGGCGCTGCCCTCACCGACGACCCCAACTCCGCCTCCGGCGATGCTCCCGAATCACCGCCTCCCTCTATCCCCACCTCTTCCTCCGATGTCTTGTCGCCAGCTTCCGCTCCCCCAAACTCGACTCCTGCATCGACACCCGCCTCAGGCAGCCCATCGGCCGGCGCACCGGCCAGTCCACCCGCGGGAAGCCAGACAAGCGCAGCTGCGAGCCAGACGCGGAGCCAATCTGGTGCTGCGATGCGTCTCGGCGTAGGAGGCGGTGGGCCGAGTGGAATGCACGGCTTCATGGTAGCGGTGGTTGGCGTGCTTGTTGGTGCGTTCATTATTTAGCGATGCGCAGAGGATATGGACTGGACGCTGCGCCGTGCGGAATGGTACGGACGCGCTACACGGACGTTATACGCTACGTACCTCAGTGGACTCTCAGAGATGTTGTACTTACTTGTTGATGCGCTGGTGGCCGCGCGCAAATCTATTAATTTATTCAAGCACTCGACGCATACTTGCGGAGTTCGTTCTGCTCGACACTGTACCTTTGCGATTGACGTTGCCGCAGTCCGGCGGTGCTTTCTCTTAGACTATCTCCACACGCTACGTACCTCAGTGGACTCTCAGAAATGTTGTACTTACTTGTTGATGCGCTAGTGGCCGCGTGCAAATCCATTGATTTATTCAAGCGCTCGACGCATACTTGTGGAGCTCGTTCTGCTCGACACTGTACCTTTGCGATTGACGTTGCCGCAGTCCGGCGGTGCTTTCTCTTAGACTATCTCCAGACCTCCTGCTTCGCTTGTCCTTCCCTGCCCTCCTTCTTCCCCACATATTTCGTCACGATCTCCCCACAAGAATTTCATCAGCTGGCTTTCAGTGCGTCAAGAGCTCCAAGTTCCTTCGTCCGCGCTGACTGGATGGCGCTGCCGGGTCCCTGGCTCGTGCGACGTTGGTGATTTACTGGATGCTGCAAATCTGGACGGAATTCTATCAAACCCTGCTTCACATCACACATCTACGAATTCACACCGAAACCGTGGTTAATCCGGAGTCCGCATGCGAATAGACGGTCCATACAAGATTCATGCAATGCTGCTTTGCCGCTATTCGAGTTCACCGCTCCCGCAAAACAAAGGATTCAATCGTGAGTAGTGCTTTCTGATGTCTTCATAGTATCCGATTCTGGACAATGTATGTATTGATTTCGTGCGCGTCAGTACGATGCAATTCCAAGGTCAGCGTGATTGCCCACCATTTTCTTTCGCAGATTCACGGATCCATGCAGACTCAGGCCCCTCGCGCTTTTCACAGACACTGACGAGTAAACCGTGCCTTTTCCAGTTTCAGGATTTCCGAATCTGCGAAATCGCCTGGCCATCTAGCAGCCGGTCTCTCAGCTTCGTTCATTCCGACAGTCGATCTCCCATTCTACCCATTCAATCATTCTCAGCAGCACTTATCTAGCCAGGAGTCACCCGCTATGGTAGGATTGCTCGGCCGATCTATTCTCCTCTCAAGACTCACATCCGCTTGCATCTTTCGCTTCAATCAAATATGATTCACGCCACATTCAACCTGACGACGCACCGCTTGAATCAACAGTACATATGGGAACAGTTCGTTAGCCATGCTTGCTTTCGCGTAGTCGCGCCGTCGTGTCGCGTATGTTTGCTACGGTTCGATCAGACTCACTCAGCCAGATGATCAACGATCGCATTGTTCTAACCCTGCCTCAATTGTAGGTCCAGCCATGGAAGCGATTCCTCGGTGGTGTTACGCCGATGTTACACCGAGCAATTCCGTTCCGAGACAAACACCATGCAGCCAGTTGGTTCTCCGGTGAGTCTTATTATTAATTTGTGACCGACACGAATACTGATTCTCCCGGGTCGACTGCAGAACTCTACTTCAGACGCGAATACCGCGTACGAGTAATAGTCCAAGTCGAGTTCAATTTGGAACGAAGACTCCCTGTGTGTCTTCTGTCGTGCGAACTCGTCATAAATATCATCTGGTAGCGTCTTTACACCGTTTTCCTTCGCGTGCTCACTTCTCGTCGGTTGATCCTCATGCTTTCTCGTGCTACCTCACGCCCTTTCTTCATCCTGAACTACATACGTCCTCAACCAACGAAAGGCCCACAACGCCACCCCGGGTCCTGGCATTCCTATCTCACTGATAAACATGCAGCCACCAATTTCCGGCCGAGGCACCGCGCAGGAAAGCTAGCACTCCAGGTTAGTCGTGGCCCTGCAATTTCATTCTCCGATGATTACTCTTTTGTTCTTCAGTATTTCCCACCGTCGCAGGGTTTCGCTATTAGTTTTATGCTCGAACCGCTTTGTACGTGAGTAATTTCTCTTCCATTATGCGCGCCCGTTTCGCATTGATTCCAATGTTACTTTTTATGCGGAAACTCGATCAGCGAGATATTATGAATGGGTGTCCGTGTCCGACCCTCCTTATTCTTTCAGAATTTGCAAGTCAACAGCTTCCCGTCTTCTTGGGAGCTCGTCGTGGTCATTGTTTAGCTTGGCCTTAAACTTGCTGCCTCTGCAACTTCACTGCTATGCAGCGAACGTTTCCGGAGCGAAGAAGTTCGTCCCACCGAGGCATGGACATCTCGGTTCCTGGATCAATTGGAAGGGAGCCCTGTGCATCCTTGTCAGCTGCAGATTCGTGGTAGTGGTATCACTGCATTCAACGGCTTCCTAAAACGGCAATTTTCTAGTCGGTTCTATACGGCTAGACCGGCCTAGAAACCGGCCAAAAGCGGCTAGACTTGCCGGATTGATGTGTCTGGGCCGGGTCTAGCCGTATAGAACCGACTAGAAAATTGCCGTTTTAGGAAGCCGTTGAATGCAGTGTATGCAGACATTCTATTTGTCCGCTGGGATCACCCCGGAAATTCGACGTTGTTGTACAGGAACCGCTGTAATTATTATCCACAGCATCATATCAAAAACAAGAACAAAAATGTACCGCACGAGTTTCACTCAATCCCGTTCGAAGTTTTATCGATAACTGATACGATCAACTCGATCTCAACCTGGATATCCTTCGCGCCGACATGATACTGTATATGATATCGGCTACGAGACTGTATGAACTTTGAAGTTGGAAGGGTTCAACGAGCAACCTAAAATTGTACACGTTGCATAGAAGTCCAGCGGCGTGCGGGAAGTCAACATGAATCAGCCGTATTAATTCTACAAGAGACTGAATCTATTCACCGTACAGTATGTACACGGTTCTGCGAAGCCGGTATATGCACCACAAATCCTGTAGACCCGAGAGTCGCCCCTACATCCAAATATCACTCAGCTACGTACGTTGGCGGCAACTTCTCCATCGCACTCCCGGCCGTGAGGCGCAAACCACTGTCACTGTGTACCCACGCATCGCTCGCGGTCGACTCCGGCCGGTTTTGGACAACCCGCGTCTATTCCCTCTTCATCGTGGAGAGAGAACGTCCCACTGACACGGACGCTGTGTCAGACCCCGCCGTGGTACTTCCTTCGGTGACCTGCGTCAACCGCCGGACTTGCTCCTCGAGGGCCTGGAATCGCTGTGCGGCGACCGGGGAAGATCATCGGGTGGGGAGCGGACTCTCATTTGGGGTGGCTTGTGAAACTACTATCGGCGGTACAGTTTGCTCCATGGCCGGTGACGTTGTACCTTGCCGCCGTCGACCACGGCGACAAAGAAGGAGGCCCACCAGAAATGCGAGGATGTCTGTGATCCCCCCGACGCAGCCGCCCACGATTGCCCCCACGGGGACTTTCTTTTGCGCCGTGTTGGACGGAGGTGGAGAGGGCGATGTAGTAGCTCGTGCCATGGCGGTCTTTGAGAAGACAGGGCCCGTACTCGTTGCTGCTGAGGAAGAAGCGATCGCAGGGGGGGAGGAGGAAGGTATCGCCTCAGGGCTGTATGAATGAACTTGAATTAGCGTGTCGCCGACGATGGATTACAATGAACGCACTTGACAATTGCGTAGTCAAAAACCACCGTTCCCTCGCTGGATCTCATACCTACAGTATGGTTTCCAGCTGGAATCGAGGTATTGGTGTGTGCAGATATGTTGTATGTGTCGGGTCGAACTGATCCAGAGTCAAACGTTCCAACCGTGACGTCGTCAAGGAAGAACTCGGCTGTTCCAGTATCGTTGGGACCGCGTGCGAAGAACAAGTACAGCGCACCCGCAGGGCTGTCAGCTGGAGGGGCAAAAAATACATCGGTGGGTCAGTGATGGTAGAACACAAAGGGTGGGATGTCGACGAACACGTAAAATCAAATTCGAGTTGGGCGTTTGTGATACCAGGTATTTGGAACAAAGCAGTGACCCCTACATCCGAGAGGCGGCCAATATCAAGGCCAAGACCCGCACCGGCCACTTGAGGACCAGGCGAGACCTGGCGCACACTGGAATCCGCATCGTCGATGGTCGCATTCCCGCTGCCCAAACAGGAACCCCAGCGAGGAGCAGAAGGCACCAAAGCTTCACCGCGTTGTACATTCGAGGCTGCTTTGCATGCTGGGGAGTATTGTGGTGGTGGAGAGGATGGAAGGAACCTAACGAGCTGTGTTCGGGCGGCAACCTCTCGTGATGGGTCCACTGGTTGCCATCCCGTTGTGATTTGTTGCATGGATATTCTGATTCACGCCAGGACGGTGTATGCGTCCGCGGTCCCTGGTCGACCAGAGACAGAAAGACTTCCCATAATAATATAGGCTTGATCTGTGCAGCGCAAAAGCAATGTTCCATGTCTAGGGTTGACCATTTGATATTGTCGCGTATCGACAGAGGCTGAACTCACATCGCATTGATTCGCCGCCTTCCCATCTGTTCGTTCAATCAGACGGTCATAAATCCCAATTGATACGACGCAGACGCAGCACACCAGAGATGAGTAGGGTAAGCAATTGACTCCATCTAGGAAAAGACCTGCGTGAGCTTGGAGATAACAATCGAAAACGTACCGCCGCAAAAACCGGAGAATCCGCTGCGCCAGCTCATTGACATTGCCTACCACGAGCAAAGAATACACACCAGAGAAGTGAACGGAGTTCGGTCACGGATGCTGCGATTCAGTCAGAGGGAGAGCCAGTAACTCGTTCCGTAGTTCCAAGTAAGAGATCAGCAGAAATAGACCGCAAGGCCCTTGCAAAGACCTGGAAAACGGGACGATTCGGAATTCACGACCGATTAGGATTTTGACAGGGAATGAGGGACCCGATTGGTAGCCCAACAGAAGATAGCTGCAATACCCATCGCTCCATGGAACAGTAGGGAGAACTGGGCCGACGTTGCATTGGATTCTGGGAGGAGACTTGGATGATTCTGGAGGGCGACTTGATGGTAAAAGGCAAGGGCGATTGAGGCTGTGTTCCGTGACGTCAGTCCACGTGGGGTTGATCTTTTTAGTTCTGTCCATCGGTCCACGCCCAGTTACGCCCCGCCGAACAGGCGCGTCCTTCGCTCTAATTGCTCTGACCTGACTTCCCAAGCCGCGCTGGGTGGCAGAAACTGCGGTGCTGTGTTTCTCCTTCAAGCGGTCGCCTGTCGCGAACGAAAATACCTCTCGAGTTGCTCTCGACACTTCCAGAAGCTTCGCACCCAGGTGAGATTCGACATTACACCCGTTACACCTTCCAAACTGTGTCGGCGGAACTGCACTTACCTACATAATATGTTCGAGAACTCCCCAATAGGGGAAGTCAGAGTTGACGAAACACGTCAATTCACGTTCGATTCTAAGTTCGATTCTGATCCGATTCTCGTCGAGTTTCGTTGGAGAATCGTGTTTCGCAGAATCGAACCAGAATCGCTGTTCCTCCTCCGGAGGAGGAACACACACAGAATCGAATCAGAATCGACGATTCTGCAGATGATGATTCTAGAATTGTGTTCTGTTTCGATTGAGTTTCGACTTAGAATCATGTGCAGCTTTGACCACCGCGAAAGAGCTTCGATTCTGCAATGATCCAGGTCTCAGAATCGAAATGCGAATCAATCCTGAATCGTTCCAGAATCGCTGACTCTGACTTCCCCTAATCTCTAACGGGACATGGATGATGGAATACTCCGTGCTGTCAAACAGGTGCGTCTCAGCCCCATCCTCCCGAGTCTCAACTCAATCTTCGCTCACAGCCCCTCGGTACTGTGCGACTCAACTGGATGTGCGTAGTATCCCTTGCCTACATTTATTACTGTCCGAATTACTTGTCATGCCCAGCGCATACAAACGTCCCCGCCACATACGCACTCCCGCATCGCCGAATAGGTCAATACGTGTCTCAGCGTTGCCGACGGCATCAACATATCCCTGTTGTTTTAAAGACCGCATTCCTCGTCTTCCGCCGAGGGCACGAGCGCCGCAGTGGAGGATTGGACTCCTTTCTCCGCCGTTGTGCGTTGCGTGAATCTGTTCCCTTGTGCTCCACCGACTTCCCCCACACAGTTCTGTTTCATGCGCACGGCAGCGATGATATGATATCCCTCATATCGAAGTCACCGCCTTGATCCTTGCATTTGGATGTGAGATTCCAGGTGCGTCTAGGCCTCATTATCTTCCGTCTATACTCATAGGAAGGATAGTGTCAACCATTCCTTCCGCATTTCGGTATCCCCTCCGTCTCCTTTCGCGCTGTTTGCATCTGCCGTCGACACTAGTTTTCGTGCAGTTTCTTCGACATTTACGCTGACTTCCGCCTTAACCTCAGCATTCGACTTTCGCCCTGAATCACAGCACAATCGTGTTATGATTGCGCAGGTGACTTTATGGATTGCCCCCCTTATGACTCAAATCCTCGATCGGCTCTGCTTGGAATATTGACCCACTGAAGGACCGATTTTTGGCGCACGATCTCATTAGCTGGGAGACCCAGCTCGAGGTTGGTTAAAGTTTATGTTGGTATGTGCCTTCTCCGCTTTTGTTCCAATTCGCTCTGTGCTCGTCGCTGGAATTCTCCTCGAGTTATTTGAGCGTTGCGGCCATGCAATCAGTGTAGCTTGAGCCTCGCGGCTTTCGTTTGTATATCCAGACTGCTTTACCGGATTCACTCAACAAATACTACTCGTACAACTGTCGCGGTTCCTAACTACTGGTACGTAGCTTTCTCTTTTGGCAAGTCGGGTGCCCTCGACTTTCTCATTCCACACCCAGTCTTGATTTTCCTTCTCATGCAGAGGTGATCTAGCCCGAGAGCATGCAGATCGGTATAATTGACTCGATCTTCCACAGCTTTTATATCCCCCAGTAATTTTCGGTGTCGGTAAAACTTCATCTATTGTCCAACATCTATTGTCCAATTACTGATCTCACTTTCTTCGGTGAACGCCTTCGACGAAGGCACCGAGACGCGGACGTGCATCGATGGAAAGCAGCGCATGACGATCCATTGGTGGGTTTCTTCGAGTTCATTCGCTTCTTTACGCGAGACTCGTCTTTCTTATGTTGTGGATCTGGATAGGATTACTGAAGGGCTGGTGCGAGTTTTCCTCCCATTCCCCCCACGCTATGTAACGCTGACTCCGCTTATAGATTCCTCGGACGTTCTGCCTCTTCATACGGACGTGATCGAGCCTATGTATGATTCAGGTCCAGGTCAGGATGACCACCCCATTCCGACAAAGATCAAATACAGCCTTCCGTATCTGAAGAACACTCTGACCAGCGGCCGCCGGGCGAACTGAAGTTTACTTTGTCGCCAACACCTCTCAAATTTACCCCGCCCGCATCCATTCTCCAACTTCCTGTTACTCAGTGCATCTGCAAGCCCTCTCGAACGATGGCCAATAATGTTGCCGGTGACTCCGGTCGACTATCGCTCATGATCAGAAAATAATCGCATCGAGGGTGAGACCCGGAAAATTACGTATCCTTTTCATGAGAATCTCATCAACGTCCTGAGTGCCTTCAATCGGTCTCGCCGTTGACTAGCGGACTCACCCGCGCACATCCCGGTATTGCCGCGTCGTGACTGTGGAGACTTACAACTCAAACCTCAGCATTCATTCGTACTTGTCGTACCGTACACATCTCCTGTCCCGACGGTCTTTCACAAATCCTGTCTTTCGCACTCCATCTCGCACACTGGACGATGTGATTGTCAACCCGTTGCTCACTACATCCCTGTCAACCCGTTGCTCACTACATCCCTCGCCTCATCTGTAATCTCGCGTCACAGACTTTTGCTTTCTGCTCTGCGGACTCGTCCCACTTGTCCCGTGCCTCTGTACACATCTACGTACACACCTCGCAAGATCCTCTCAATATCCCTCTGCGCGATCCCCAAAATTTCATTCGTTCATATTCCATCCTCGTGATATCTCCGCCTCCGGCTCGTCGTCTGCGGCAGTTAATCCGATCCTGTTCAGAATGTGAACTTGTCCATCCGTCTAAAGATCGACCTATCAATCTGTGCAACACCGCGGCCCTGCATGCGAGCGCTATGTTCCCTGAATGCAACCGCCAAGAAACTCGATCTACTGCAAGCTTCCGTGCTGACCGGAAAAAAAAGGCTTAGCTACTTGAACGCCATCTAGACGCAGGGATTCGAAACGTGGGATACACACCCTGAGTATAGGATATCTTCCCGAGATATAAAAAGCAATCTGCATTGACAGGATTGTTTTCGAACGAGTCGCGCGGCGCATTGACGGGTAAATACCTAACGACGGAGTGGACCAGCAGACAGGGACCACCGATAATAGACTCACGACATTGATAAATCTCCGTCTGTACTGCAGGCCTGCATGCACCTATGTATGTCACAAAAATCGCCAAGATTTCTTCTCTAGCCAAAATTGCCTCTGGACCCTTTGAACCTGAACTAGAACAGGTCGCCCACAATGCATAGAGGTCGCCGCACCGGCGAGTAAAAAACCGTGTACAAAGAGCTGATGTCTCCGGGCGGAATCGAACCGCCGCTTCCCAGTGCAACACGTTTGTTCCCTCATAGTGATGGGAGGATCAACCACGATCTACGGGGACTTTGGATCAAGCTATCACAAAAGAGTGAGAGGGTACTGTATGTGACTGGGTAGTGGGCCACCTTAGCGTTTTCACTACTGCCGAAGGGGCAGGTATTATTCAATCATCCCTAAAGTGTATAATATCGTAGGCGTACATCGTAAGAAAGTCCTAAATAATTTTGGTGAATTTCTATTACCTTTTGACATCTCTGTGAATTTCTTTTGACGGGGCGGTCCGAAAAGGCAATTGACGGCGTAGTGGGCCACGAGCCTTAACTCGACACCCTCATTCACAGGGGGACCACGATGCATTATACATCACACAGCATGGTGTTATTGACAAATCAGAACATATAACACATACATCTGAGCAATATCAGAGTAGTACACAACTAGATTTATAACGAGATACGGACCACAAAATCGATGTTTGAGCTAGTGCGATTGCTGCGCAATGGATGCACACTCTGGAGGGCCAGGTAACCACGTAGAATCATTCACAGAAAGTATATGGACACACCTGAGGTCATATATCACCAATTTCCTGCTACCACTGCTTCCAAAAAAATGTCTTTCCCCGGCCCTGGGAAAATGCATGCTTTTCGGTATCGGACAGTGGTGGGAGCGAAGGAAAATATATACATACCTGAGGTACATACACGATTCATTGAAATGCAACTCTGATGGCCCATGTCGGGTATTGGCCCCCTGCAGTTCACGGCTGCCTTGATATATGAGTGATCAGACTGAGCGACTGGGGATCCGAGGACGTCCAAAGACGAGGCTTTAGCGGACGGAATGATGATGGACCAGGAGAAACACAGACTTCAAACTTAATGCGACGGTGCTAGGTAACATATAGGCCATAGAAACTCCAGAATCGGCGACATATTGGGGGAGAAAAGAGCAAAACGAATGCGGCTTCTCCGTGCGGAGCTAAGAAAATGATGTTCCCACCCTTCGGCCCGCTGTCCAAGAGCGCACAGCTTTTGATCGCGTTATCCATTTCCGTCCAAATCTGGTGTGGACCACCGTCTGAGGTCCCATTGCCTCCTTCAGGACCGGTAATGCCAATTATTTCATCCCATCGTGACTTATTGACCAAATGGCCCACTACCTAGTGTGGCCCACTACCTAGTCGCATACAGTAGAGGGAATTCGAGGCTAGGCACGCAACTCCAGTGCCGTCGGTGAATTTTGATTTCCTCACCAAGTTCGTGTTGCGCCAAGGGGGTTTGAAAATGCGAAAATTACAACATACCTTCCATTTTTTTTCTCAGAGGGTTGGCAACCCCTCCCTCCCTCTAGCCGAGCGGCCCGAGCCGAGCCGAGCCTACCCGAGCGATATTCTCACGGTGAATTTCAGCTTTTGGCCATCAGATTCACATTCTAGGAGGAAGTATTTCCACCTGTACAATGCACAAATATTTCCCCCTTGCCGCCGGAAGTATTTCAAAGGAGCTGGGGATGTTGGCATTAATAATCTTGTCCCCAACAAAAAACCTGGTACATACTTGGGACTTGCCGAAAGTCGGAAGTACTGTATTTTTTCATTCAGATCGACACGGGGTGTGACGCGTGACATACTCGGACCATTCCGACAATTCGATACCACCGAAATTTTTGCGTGACCACGGAAAAATTTTCGAAAATTTCAACGCAAATATTCGGTTTTTGGTGTTTTTGGGAGATTTTGGCCTGCGTGACCCGAATTTTCGGTTCGATAAAGGCATGAGTGACGCGTGACATCGACCAAAATTCAACATCGATACGCTGGTGCGTGACGCGTGACTATCGACCTGAATGAAAAAATACAGTACCTGTCATTCACAGATGAAAGCAGCGAAAACACCAAATGACATCAAATTAGTGGGCAAAAATCAACCCCAATAATTGATAAAATGGTAAAACAATGTCTGAAAAGTTCCCGATAGGTTTTCTGCCCGAATTGACGCTGCAAAATTGACTTTTCAGAAATGGTACCAAAAATTATTTTCAGGCCCTCGCCGACCCCTCCCTCCCTCAACCCCATAAGATAATTGTTTATCTTCGAAGCCCCTTGTGCTGCGCCTTACTTATGTCCCTAAACGGAGCCTTCCCGCACACTGCCAAGTACGCAAGGTATTACTACTCACGGTACGGGGTAGATCTGGCGTGACCGCTGGGACGTCTAAAACCGATGACTTCAACACGAAAGGACGGTATCTTGAGTTCGGGATCGTACTGTGCCCACGGTGATTGATAGGAATGTGGTGTATGACCACGAACGTGCACGGGAGAGTCGAGGAGAATTCAAGAGACATGCGCATACCTATGCAGGTGGAGCGAGGGAGAAGAACGTGAGCACCCCGTACCGAAAACGCTACTGGCAAAAATATCCCGGATCTTCGGCGGAGTCCAACCGCCGCTGCCCAGCTTCTTCAGGAGGATCCGCCACAACACACAGGGACGTTAAAGCGATCGAAAACCTGCCGAGACGTACTGAATGCGAATCCCACAGCCTAAGGTCTTTAGTTTCTAGGTCGCTGCGTCCCAGGTCCCTCCAACGGAACAACCTGTCGAGCCAGATTTACCGGTGGTCGATACTTATTGAACCATCATAAATTGTACACACCGCATATCAGCTAGCGCCAGGGAGCAAAGACGCCCCAAAATGTCAGTCCCCGTACGAAATCGAACCGCTGCTGCCACCGCAACAACGAAATTTGGTCATAGTGATGATCAGCCATGATCTACGGAAACCGTGGATGAGGTGGACAAAAGTCAAGCAGGTAAGTACCAACGCTGTCCTCCGAGGACCCGGTGGAGATGTTCCATGCCGCGCATCAATCATTTTTATTCTCTATGCGCGGAGTGGTTGAGTTGAGTGCTTTTAGAAGAGGAACAAGAAGAACTTTCCAAAAATCCAAATTCTAGAGATTCAGAAGCCGTAGCACCGCACCGTCCCGCAAAAACGCCTTCCGATTCTATCATGTCCCCGTGCGGAATCGAACCGCCGTTTCCTTGGTGCCATAGCCGACTTCGAGAATGCATAGTGGAAGGGTGATCACCCACGATCTACGGGGACGTTGATTTAGTTAAATGGAAGTGAATGAAGTAGTAATACTGAAACTCACAGAATCGAGGTAACTTTCAATTTGGGTGTTGCACGCGGCTCATAATTGTCTTTATCGTCTTTGAATTTGAATCGGATTTCGAACTCATACCCGAACAACTCAAAAGAAGGCGGCGCCACGAGGGCAGAAACAACCGAACAGGTGAAGCGTCCCCGGGCGGAATCGAACCGCCACTTCCCAAAGCACTGCTCCGATGCTTAATGGTAGCGGGACGATCGACCATGATCTACGGGGACGTTGAATAAATGTATCGCAACAGGGCGAGGGACAGAGGATTATAGGCGAAAACGAAAACGCACCTGCAGGGTGTTATGTCAGTGACAACGATCCATTTCGGCTTCACACTGAGTCCCGTAAAGTGCAATTGTGCACCTACATCGTTGCCTGCCAGAGATCATCGAGAGAGGGGAAAACGTTGGAGGCAAAAGGATAGAAAGTGAGCCCCTATGTCCCTGGACGGAGTCGAACCGCCGGCTCCCCAGTAGTCAGACCGATTGCGGTTTTGATGCTGGGGCGGTCTGCCGTCACCACAAGGACGTCCAAATCGAGGAATTGCACGGAGGAAGAGGGCATACGGACGAATCATGCGGTTGCCAACGGGTTGATCCATCTGGGGCGAGTAATAATTTTTCGTACGTCCCAGTGAGATATCTGAAAAGCTGCGTAATCGCATAGAATCGATTCTAGGCGAGTTCCAGATATCGGACCCCACGATGTAGAGACAACCACCGGTAAAGATCAAAGATTCATTACATCGGTTTTGGGGGAGAGAATCGGAGATGCTGTCCAGAGCCAACTCAGCCAACGCTGCCTGGCACAATGACCCACATCGCGTCGGATATCAGTGGCGTTTAGACTATGAAAGTAAAGCACATACGGGTGACGGGACGGTGAGACCGTGGTGTGAAGTAGGCACCAGTTTTTGCTATAAGATATGTCAGTAGCCGTCCCTGAGTAAATGCAGAAGTGTACATACCCCGCGAGGTCTGTACATGGATTTCCTGATAACGGTGGCTTTTGGTCGAGTCGGGATCGTGATGGTATCCTAGGAGAAGTGAGTTCAGATATGCACTGAGAGGCAAATGAACAAACCCTCGGTCTGAGATCGAGTGTCCTCCCAGAATTGACGACGTAGTGACCACGCTTGCGACTACTCATTGCGTGAATGACGAGAACCTGGGAAAGCGGGGAGTTGGAACGCACCTGGTACTCGCCTCATGAGCTTCCTCAGTCTCGTCATCCAGCTCCCGTTTCGCCGCCCGAAGCACCTTGGTGCGCTCGTCGTATCTCGTACGTTCCGCGGCGAGCGCATCGGCAACGCTATCCTTGAGGCGTTTACGAACCTCTTCGATTTGTCCCGCCTCAGCAACCTGGGCGCGCAGCATATCTCGTTGCTGGGTCATGTCGGCGAGGTTCCGACGCAGCGCAGCGATTTCTTGGTCGCGCTCTTCCGCACGGACCCGCGCCTGCTGCGATGTGGCGCTGGCTTGGTCAAGGGCTTGACTGAGCAGCGTGAGGGAGGTGTCTGGATTGGCCATCTCGACGCGAATGTTGTGGAAACGGGCTCGTCGGACGGTCGGAGGAGCTGGTCGAGGAAAGATTGAGGAAAGAGAAAAGACGCCGGAAAGATGCGGATCGCCCTTGATCTTATCAAGGGCACTGCCACACACGGCTCTCCTCCTGCTTCCACGACGAAAGAAGCTTCAACTTCAAGCTTTAAGTTGTAGTTTTCACTCCAGCGTGAAGTTATTCCCCTTGCCTAGGACTCCTCACTCGCATACCACCGCCTTCCGTCATAACCTCCCGCGCTTCCAGACCCAAGCCACGCGATGTTCCTCAAACTGCGACCCGCCCCTCCGAGTCCTCGCCTCGCCTCCCCCGTCCGCGCTCCACTCCACTCCCCGCCGCTGCCCTCTTCCTCCCGTTATGCGGTACTTCACGCCACGCCCCGCTCCGCCCCCACTCGTCTCACAAACACTACACCTCCCTTGCGTCCGCTTTCATCTCAGTGCACCGCAGTCCCTCCCTCCTTTCCCTTGTTCATTTACTTCACCTTCCCTCAAGCTCGGAATGCAACCTCTCAATGCCTCTCCGGCACCACCCCCCGCCGCATCTGCACATGCTCGGCGCGAGCCCTGCCTGCCACTTTTTTCTTCGACTTTTCGCCTCCATCGATATCCAGATACGGGGTGTCCGCCGTGGGGTCGATCATTCGAGTTCGCGCTCCGATATCGGCCAGACGTCCCGGCATGTATCCACCTACGTCTGGCCATTCGCCAAGGCCCCGCTGTATAACCAAACTGTCAATCTTGTTGCCGGCGTGTCGACTTTGAACAAGTTTTAACCTTCCTCCTACCGTCGACTCATTCCACTACCTTTGCATATGGGCGTCGGTTTCTCTGGAGATCCGGCCCCAACCTGAGCAAGTTGCCACGGTTTGCCTTCACGGCTCGCCCCCAACCATATTTCCTTTTCTACGCGTCCGTATCCATCCGGGATTGCTCAACCAATTCGAGCGCGAAGCCTCCTCCGAGTCGCTTCTTTTTTTTCTCGCTTGCCCTTGCACATTTCTTGCCTGCATCCCAACTCGTTCCTGCCTTCTGATCTGTTGCCATAGGTCTTCAATACCTCTGACAAGATCGTACAGCAATTTGGCGCCTCATGAATGCCACTGGTACGTGGATTTGTCTGCCTCCAAGCTGCATCCTCATGGGGCGAACGCAGGAACAGATATGTATATTTTGCTGTTCAACGCATCCGCGATTCCGCGTGCCAGCGGCGACAATAGCACTGGGCCCGCCATGCAGCTCCTGCAATATTTCGTCGATGGAATCGAAAGTGCGGAATACACAGAGACTCCCGGAATCTGAACTTAACATACACCGACCTCGTCCACAGCAATACAACGCTCGTCCATACGGATCATACGTCAATGAAACCAATACGCCCCAATGCCGGTTTTTATTTCGATTCGGCAGTTTACACGTACGCAATGTATTCAATTTCACTCTCCCACTGTCGCTCAACTTTTGTCTGTGCAACACTGACCACAAAGATCGGTATTTCAGAATCAGGTTCCAGGAAAATCCGCGCAAAGACAACTGCTATCGCCGGCGGGAGTGTCGGCGGGATCGCAATCCTCCTGGCAATGGTCCGCGGTCTATTCCTCTCGTGCCGAACCCGGCGACAGATCGTCGGCGGGATCGCAATCCTCCTGGCAATCGTCGGCGGTCTATCCCTCTACTGCCGCAGGTGAACCCAGCTACAGATGGACATCGATAGTCGTTTCCGGCGTTGTTTGATTTGCACAATCGGTCCGGCTCTAACACCCCAACAATGGCCGCAGATGCGGCTTCGACAGCTCGAGGACCAAGTTCAGCGGCGCAAGGGGGGCACGGCGGACAACAGCCACTCAGTCTCAACTCCTACGTCCCTTTCTGTTGGACGCGCCTTGTCCACGACGCAGCGGGCCCAGTACAATATTATCCGCGACGGCATTCTGAACGCCTGGGAGAATACTCGTGAGCAGAGGACGGGGGACCTGCAGGAGTTGCCGCCGATATATATGAGTTAAAAGTTCGTCAGGTATGAGTGACGATATGAAGACGAGCACCCCAGTATGATTACTTGGTATGTAGCTGAGGTTGAGTCCGTAATTTGAATGCATACAGTAAATACATAGAAATGGTCAATCTCGACGCTTGAGGTCCTACGCTGCGTCGCGCATCTTCTCCAGCTGCCCACGGCTCTGGAGATGTTCGGAAGCTTCCTGCCACTTTCCCTCCCAGAGACTTTCCTGTCCATTGATGTTCGAATTGAGGTTCGACGACACAATCCTCAGGTTAGGCATGACCCTTTTGAGGAACAATGCAACGGGAATGTATGCTGAGATATTCGAATACTGAGCATCCAGGTGAGATAGACGATGGCTATCGTAGCAACTGTCGTGCATCATGCTCTGGAAGCTCAGGTATGGTGGAGGCGTTGAGTGTCAAAGCGAGCACATTGAGTCGCGTGCAATACAGCGCCAAAGGAACAAGGCACTGTAATGTTGCTCGTGGGGGGATGACTGGCGTTTTCGATCTGAGGATACACAGGTTTCGATTTTGGGCCAGGCGCAGGCCATGTCACCCACTGTTCCATCGTCAAGATCGAATCCCCACCGCGAATATAGACGGAGTTCCGCAAGGTTCTTGAAACAAAACAGAATACCTAGTATGGATTCGGTGTCAGAGATAGGATTCTTTGCACTCCAGCTCAAACGAAGAATCGTGAGGCTTGAATGTGAGCAACCTGTCCTGATGGCCTTGTACCAGGCGGTTGGTTCAGCCGCATCCAGGACCATTTCGCGACGGCGCATAAGCATTGACTAATTTCGTTTCCAGGGTTGGCACGCGGCTGAAGAGGAATTATGAGTAGACGACTTCGACCTTTACCCAAGGCGCGAACAGCGACTGAGATAATGTAGAAATGAGACAGAGCTTGGATACGGAAACCTTGTGTATAAATTCGATATTGATCCACAATTGATTCACAAATCTTTCTGTATATGTAGTGTGATATTGAGAATATTCGGAGCGGGATTCGTACTGGACGTCGCCCCGATAAATCGGGGAAGCTTCATTGGCCTGAACAGCGGAAACTATAAACCAAACATGCTTTCATTAACTCTCCGACTCTAGGACAACCACTTTCACGGCTTGAACTGGGAGTCGATTCCCCGGTGAAAAATATCAAAGCAACCTCCCGCCGTCCCAAATGTGATAGTTCCGAGTCACCTCCTCACGTAGTGTTCGAAACAGATGCGCACCCCGCGCCCCCGAGCCATCCACTCGTCGGTGATCTTTTTTTTCAGTGGAATGCGGGATTTCAGGATCAAAATGAAATCTGGTTCCAATGAATAGAAAAGAGGGAGCGAGGCGCCACGTAGATATCCGGTTCGATATGCCAGAAAACGACATGTGCACGACGAGCTATCAAGCGGAAGTCTCTCCTCTGCATCCTCCCCCATTCTGAGATTTATAAACTTTCAACATGTGCTTCCGAATATCGTCAGGAAATCAACGACCTCGACTTCGTCCTTCGGGGTTCACAGCGTGTTGCTACCACTCATGTTGTAATTGATGAACTCAATCCATTCTTGAACCACGACCGAAAAAATACAATAACACAAGTCGCCAGCCCGGCCCCGAGTCGAACTGGTATCTGCACCAGTAATATTCTGACATCGCGGTTGCAAAACTACCGGTTCCCCGCTTCGCAGAATGTTTATTGTTTCAATACAAAATGTACAAATAGAATACCTAAGCGGTGAACTTGCCGGTGTTTAAAATCTGCCATTGGCAGAGCGAACATGCCCTACTTATGCACTCGTAGGAGCTTCGCGACGGCCCCGCACACGGATGAAGTTCAATCGACACTTCGATTCCCTCTCCATTTTTTCCTTCAAAATCGTGGCAGCGATCTCCGGTGGCGGGAGACCAACAGCCAATCCGCTGGTTTCGTCGCAAGTACCTTTCCGTCGGCCGCATCACGGATGACCTGGATGTCGGCTGCCGTCATTTCCGTGCGCAAGGAGGTTCGATTCTTGTCCTCGGCCCGAATGTGCTCGTTAAGCGCCCTGTTGAAACAGCTTATGAGCAGAAATCGACGGTAGGGATCGCCACCGTACCGTATACGGTTACGGCCGTACGACTTACGGTGGCATACGGTGGCGGAAACAGCCGTAACCGTAACCGTAAGGCATGTCCCGGGGGCTCTTACGGTACGGTACGGTCGAATTTACGGCCGTATACGGTCTTTACGGCCGTATATATTGCACAACAATAAACTACCGCCCGGCTACGCATTTGCACATTACCTGTATGCAATGGAGTGCAGGATGAATCGAATAAATGAGCCAGATTACTATAGGGATTTTTTCCCTCTGATTTTTCCATTGAAAGTTCTGAATTAAATATTCTCACGGTCGCAGTTGTTGCAAAAGGTTGACGCTACTGGAGACTCGCACCACATGAGAAGCGGGATATTCTGTCTTCACGCATTCACCGAGATTATACTTCAATTGTTCATATTTTTCAGCCACTTTGTAACGCAATCACCGTCTTCCGGGGATCATTTTGGTGGTTAAGATTTACGGGCCGTATACGGCCGTATACAGCCGTATGTATACGGCCTCTTACGGCGTGGTTTACGGTTACGAGCCGTAACCGTAAAGGTGCTGCCCAAGAGCCATACGGTACGGTTACGGTGACCGTACAGACCGTAACCGTATACCGTATTTACGGGTACGGTGACGATCCCTAATCGACGGAATGGATCGCAAACATACTCCAGGAAGGAACCAATTTTCTTTGGCTCGTATTTGACTATCCCCAACAGTGAGTGTGTCTTCTGAATGACTGGGTAATCTCGCAGATGCTGCATCACGCCAGGTTGAATAATGATCCGGAGGATGTTGGTCAGTGCATTCGACTTTGAGACCACGAGGAGCCCCACGGGACAAGACCCCGACCCGTTCTCACTGATATTCTCCTTCGTCAACCGCCAGATTTCTCTCGCCTGCGGCACGATGAATGAGTCGGGCAGCGGTGTAAACACGTTAACCTGAACCATTCCCTGTACTCTATGCGCAGACTGCCTGTTATAGACAGGGATGAACTGCTCCATGTCTGTTGGCTCTACACCAATGTCAATACGGGCCGCAAAGGGTCGGTCCGAGCGCGAATTGCGTAACAAGTTGAAGGCAAGGATGAAGCAGGCTTGTAGTTTCCCATTGATGTATGTGCTTCCATGCAGTGCGCCAGAGATTTTCTGCATGTTGAGCCCGTCGGCCTCTTGACATGTAGGTTTGTGAGTCGGCCTAATTCGATTAGGGGACCAATGTCTTCGCTGGCACTATAGATGAATGAATTTGGTTTCCTTGCGTATGAACCATCGACTCACCTCCTTAGAACAGTATGAGGTGTGTTTACACTGTGTGGCTTCTTTGAATACGGAAATCCGGAGAATGGAGTCAAAACTCACTCTGCCGCACCGCAAAAGGTCACCACCAGTATCACTGAGGTTTGAACAGCTCGCGCATATTTGCTTGGTGATGCTCCGTATTTCCCGTATGTTTTTGGCGGGGGTGGTAGCAGATTTGTGGAATTTTTTGTTTTTTGGGGTAACCGCCCGGCCCAAATGCGTAATATCAATGTCGCCGATTTGCATTGCTGGCATTCCACCTTCCGGACTATTCAATGTCGTCCCAACGGTTTCGAAGGGAAACTTTTGCTCACGCAATGTGGAGGAAGAAAAGAGAGAAAGTGTGTCGCCATGACGCCAGGAGCTCCATGGTCGATGCGAGTGATTTCTTGTTGTAGAGATGTCCACAGTCCGTCAGAAGAACTGTGCTTTCTGAGGGTGCTACTTACTCCCGTACTCGAAACAGAAAATCAAAGAACATCCTCTTTTTCGAAGCCCAAGTATTGCCCATGTCTAACCTTGGACCAACGGCATTGGGTTTGAGAAAATCCTTTTTTGAAACTCCTTCGCTGCAAATAATTTGCGAATGGTCTTACTGGCTTCCACAAGGAACATGGAACCGATAAGTCTTTCGCTTCTATGCTCACTACATATTCTTCGGCCCCAGAGTTTCAGACGGAACTCCGGGAACACCGAAAGTCCACAGCCTGTGCTGCAGTTCGCCGGCTTCACTGATAAGTGGCAGGACCAAATCCTTCCTTCTCCTTCCGAAACAACACGTAACTATCCAACCATTCCTCCCTCGACATACCGAATCGTAATTCGACACCTCACGTGCACGCGGCGCGTCGTGGTGCCTAGAATATTCCAGGCAGCGCCGAGTACCATCGCAACAAGTGCTACATCTTCGACTCATATCGGGCACACTGCAAATTTTCATCATCAGCACGCTTCACGGATTTCTGAAACTAATAGCCAGACATCATGATAGCGTATCGCTGGCAAAGACATTCACAGCAGTATCCTAGATAAGCAGGTCAATTGACGGCGCGATAGCAGTTCAGGCGCACTCACAGGCAAGGGGGTCGACACAGAAGCCGGAATGACGGCGAGAACGAGAGCAACGAGGAAGCACTTGAGACCTTGCATGATGATCGACTAAGTAAGTAGTGTCTATTAAAAATGCTCTGTGTGCACTCTCCTTTATACACAAGGCAGAGCGGGAGAAGCAAGCGGGTTTCCCAACAGGCTGGCAAGACGCCGCTGATACTGTCAGGATATTTGGATTCTTTTCTTGGCGGGGAATACAAATCAGGTGCGGAATCGCGAATTTGTACACCGCGAATTTGTACACCCCCGTTGTAAGTACCCCACATGAACTGACTAATATCAGTGATATTGACCTGTAAAAGCCGTCAGCGCTGTATCATTGGATAATAACAGAGATTTGGCTTACACGCATGACCGGCAACATCACGGAACATTGTATTCAATCTGGATCCAGAGGCTACAGGGTTCACACAGAAGAATCAGTAGACAATCGGAGGCCGTCCAAACACCGTCAGTATCTGCTGTATTTTGCCTCGGCCTACTCGCAACCACGGGTCCAAGTTTTGGTTCATAAGAAAGCCAACCACACACAGTTAACCTGTCAACCATGGTCAGATGCTCAAACGAAAAGAAAGAAGTCATAGCTCCGAGCAGCGAAATCGAACAAATACAATGCACACTGAAAGCTGCTCACCCGGTTGATGTGCTTCATTATATCCCATACATTTCCTGTAGATGTGTTTGTGTAGATAGATACATGGCTTCCATGTATTAATACTTATTCTCCGGTTGGCCGTTTGGACCCCACTTACTCCTGCCAGCCACTCTGCAGGAAAGAAAGTGAGAACACGTATAAGATCCCGAGGGCGAGAAACAAAAATGTAAACAGAAAGGGGCAGACGTGATCGACGCCGTCTGGAAGGGAGGCCACAAACGCGGAAAGGCAAAGAGACGCAAACAGATAACCAAGACGAGGGACACACCTCGCATAAGTTCGAATGCCGCAAACGTGTTGGCTGCCGTCGGTTCACTGAGAATCTGGTCATGTAACTCATCACATGAATTGTAAAGGGTTACCTTCGAAATACTTCGCGTGGAGTATTATCGATCAGCACAGCATATAAAATTAATGAGCGGAGAAGCACGAAAATGCCACTCACATGATGGTGACAACCCGCGGAACAGGCCAGTGCCGGGGATCGTTCATATTCAACAGATAAAGAAATATTCTCAATAAAGTGTACTTACACCCCCGACTCTGCCGCAATCATCCTGCCCTGGCGGACAATATACTGAGCGGGGGTATCACGCAACTGGGGCAAAGGGAAAGTGCCGCCAATTGCCGCCAATGATCACGGCTAGATGATGTGTCCGATAGGAGTGAGTGGAATGTGGAATGAACAATGACCGATAACTTGGCCGAAGTTAAAACATACCGAGAGGATAACATGCCAGCCAATAGGCGATCTGAAATAAAGGGAAGGATCAAATAAGAAAGACGTTGACCAGTGCGCGTGATTGGACGCAGCCGCAATCGATCCAGGCACCGACCTCATCCCACGTCCCCGCCCCATTCCGCACTCGAAAGAAACAGCACTTCAATTTGAAATCACGTACCCGCTCGTCGTCAAATCAAACTTCCCTCCTTCCACCTTTGCTATGATCTCTTCCGCGGCCTCGACGCCCTCTCCAGAAATGCGCAGAGGCTTCCGTGAAGAGGAGACCCTAGAGAGTACTAGGATGGGAGTTGAATGGGGGATTTGAGGGGAAGAGGACCGAGGAGAAGGGAAGAAAGTCCGAGTCGATTGAAGTATAGTCATAGCACGAGGATAGATGTGAATGATTGAATAAGGTAAGGAGCAGTAAAAGGCGAATAAAGTTGAACACCAACACTTACCTCGTCCTTCGGGGAACAGCTCCGCCATCTCCCTCGGCACGGCCCATTCGCGGGCATCGTCACCCTCGCACAAATCGATTTTGTTGCCGCCCAGGATACGCACGTCCGCGAGCCAGGAGCGGCGCGATGCGACATCGTGGACGAGGAGGAAACCCCTTGAGCGATTAGTTAGTTTCATTCCGCGGTAGGGATTTGATTTATGTGGCACGCACTGAGCCAAGCTGGGCAAGGGTGTATGGAATCGTAAACATTGCAACAAAGAGGGAAGTGAGACAAGCCGGTGTCGTAGAGGGAAACAAAAGAAGGAACGTAGGTGGACGGGATAAAATAAATAGAAACTACAGAACGCACCAGCAGCACCTCGATAATACGAGCCCTTGATGGAATGGAAGCTCTCCATACCCGTTGTGTGCAGCTTAACGACGGTGGCATCGGGGTCGGGCGAGCTTCGATCCAAATTGGTCAGCATCGAAATATCAAGATATGACAGACGATGATCGGAGTCGCAACAACTTGGTGTACTTACTGTAGGGTTTGGATTCGCAAGGATCCCTTGGTCCATCAGCCGGACGAGGAGTGATGATTTGCCAATTGCTGAGTCGCCTGTATTCCATACACACCGTCAGTGAGCATTCATTCATCCCTCACTTCCATCCACTTCCGATTCCACTTCTCGCGACTCGAATGACTCTGTCCGACAATTCAATTCCCATTCGAACGAGTCGTCTCCCGATGCCAAGTTATTCCAGATAGAGGCAGAACACTCATTCGACTTCGAAAGAATTGAGCTCATTCCCTCCAGCGCGAATGCAATGGGAGAGGGATCGACATGCACCGGTGATGATGAATTTGAGCACATGATGCCAGGCTGGGTTTGCCATTCTCTCTTGCCTCTATTATTCGATCCCCGCACAAGTCTTTCGCTTTCTTTTACTGCGACTTCACCCGGAGATTCGTGTGTGGCGTCCCAAACTTGCGGCGTGACGTTCTTCAGGTGCAGTCCAACTCTTGTTGCAGTGCTGGTGAGGTCCCAGAGCGCGGCGGTCGAAACAGAATATATTGCGGAACCCCAGAAGATCGTATAAAAAAGGTGAAGCTGGAACGAGGACAGAATGATTTGAATGTTACCCGACCATGGGCTGCGGGCACGCAGCGGAGAGGTGCTGGCGCGCGGTATCTTGTATTTCGTCCCGATTCCAGAGCCGCAGTCGGTATATCGCAGTCCGCGTGCACCGGGTCCAAGTTCAAAGTCAATCTTGGCGCAAGCACGGTAGGCCGCGAAAAAAACGAATCTGATAGTAATCGGGTGCAGTCAGGCCATGGCCATGATTCGAGAATCACGTTTGAAAGAGTAAAACGGGGAAGGAAATGGAGAAAAGAACGGTAGGGATAGGAATGAATGGGCGTGTGAGAGGGAAAGCAAGAAGTGCGAGGAAAGGGAACAGGATTTGAAACAATAGAAAACAGCACACACTCATAATCATACACCGTCAAGTTCGAGAAATACGGGGACATCGTGTCCACGGGGAGTCGGCCGTCCAGTGTAAGTTGCGTAACTGTGTAAGTACAGGACAGCCGTGGCGACCTCGGGCGGGAAGACGAGGATGTTGACAAAGCGGCGGCCGGCAGCGATGAACGCGCATAATCGAGGCAGTACGGTGTCCCTCGTCGCGGTAATCCTGCTCCTTACATGTCATGTGTCGCAATAAGCAATGCTGGATCTAAGTTAGTGAAGGGATACGCACAGAAAGGTGATTTGGCATTCACACACGAACCCGCTGACTCAGAGGCGTCTGTGCTAACCGGGGGGCACCCATGAAACGCGCAACAGTGCGTGTGGGGTTCGATGCGCAGCGGAATTTGGCTGCTGCGAGTCTGCGACGCAGACACGAAATACTCGCAGGGGATGCAAAGGGACAAACGGCGAGAGAGAAGGAGCGCAGGAGCGCCCGGAAGGGAGAGGTAATACAGACCCCGCTTGCAATGTAGATGACGTCCGAGGGAAGGATGGCAGGATGCTGAGGCGAAGAGATTCCCATGCACAGACCAGTTGGCATCAATGATGCTGCTGATCGCCGTTGGTCCAACTTCAAATTCAACTCGATTCACGCAAATTCATGTGGGGAAGCTATCCATCGCCGTTGGGATCAACCAGTGGAATATATTTTGCACTGTGTAAGGAAGGAAAATTCAATCAGCAGTCATTTATCATTAATTTCTGGGCGAACCAATTGCCCTGCCCTCGGTATCCGATATTAGTTAGTTCAATCTAAATCACGAAGTCGGGTGTGGTTCAGAAGGCGCCTCTGCTGTCCGTACAATTTATAGTGGCGAAATCCCTCCATTCGAAATCCCGATTTCGCCTGGTCTTTTTTTCTGGCTGTTTTGGCCAGCATAAGCATGATATCACACTTAGATGCAGAACAAATCTTTGTCCCTCGGCCTTTCCTACAATGAACTCAAAGTTTCGAGACTGCATAGAATATATTTGGGAGAGGAGAATCTCGATCGGAAGATGGCGTTTTGTCCCGACCTTTTTTACACGTCCAGAATCTAGACATCTCGTCCGTGTTCAATACCTAGTCCTTTGGATGGGGTGCACAGTGCATATATCTGCCCATTTTGTCCTCTAGATCTTTGACGGTGATATCAAGAATGGACAGTGTTCCATTCTCCGCGTCGGAATTCAATTGTTTGAACGTTTTTGCATGGTAATGCCAGGAGACTGACTCCTTGATCTTACATTTCAGTCACAAAGCTCTATGAAGGTTGTGGTGTGGTTGGCGGCATCCCGGAGTAAGTAGTGTCCATATTAGGTTCACATGTCGTATCTTAGTCATCATCATCTGGGTTTCTTCCTGCTTCCACCCTCCCGCTGCGAGCCCCGTTGGCTCTAGGCCCTCTCCAAGGTGCACTGTTGCGTAAGACAGACAAACTCGTCATCAAATTAAGCGGTTCAATTTGCAGACGCTTTAAAGCGGGGATGTTATTCAGCGTGGTATATTGCTGCCTGGACCAAGGTGAGATGAGTTTCCGTGGAATCAAAGGTGTATTGGGTAAAGAAAAGGAAGTCGCTGTACGCAGGGCTGGAATCCTAAATGAACGGACGTTTCCTGCTTGTACTCATGACTTCGACCGTCTGCCAGCACACACACCGTTCGCAGAAAGGTCCAAATTCGAATGTATAAGAACAGGGAAGTCGAACCTGACTCGCAATTCCATTGCTATGATGTACGCGAAGCAGTTGAGGAGCATCCGCCATCCGATCGTTCCTAGCCCTGTCTGTGAGCCCAGATTAGCACTAGCGAACACTATTCACCGGTCATTCGGGTGGGGAAGGAGTCGAGTTACTGAATTGGCCAAGTCTGTGTAGTCTTTCACCGGAGCAACGGAATATATCTCTATCCACGACAAAGATGAGTAGTAACGATGAAGCGATGAGTTTGGAAGGGAGAGGCAGAAAAAAGGTAACTGGTAGCGGCGATACCCAAAGCTCGAGCCCAAATTGAACGGGCGTCTCCTGCAAACTTCTGCAAACTTTCCAGATTTATTATGGATTGAAAGCCGGGACGCATGCGCGGACCGTCCACCATCGAGCCGGCGGGAATTGGACCTTGGGAAGTGTATGTGACAGTTTCGCCCCGGAAAGTTTCGTCAGCGGGCGCGTCCGCTTGTGACAAGAGAATGCAGACGCTTACGGAAATACGAGTCCTTCGTAGAGAAAAATCATGAGTAGAGTAAGTAATAAATAACAAGGGATGATGAGCGACACACGGGTCGAGCCCGAATTGGACGGACCCCTCCTGCTCCAGCCAGCGAGTTGGATATGGGATTCAAGGGCGGACCATCCGCCATCGAGCCCATAGAATGGTGGCTTCGATATCTTTCTACCTGTGAAAGCACCAACTGATGGGCCCGTCGTCGCAAGAATGTGTATCGACCAGGGCAAGTTTGAATTCAGAAATGTACCTCCCCTATGAACATCAGACCCTTTCAACTGGGAGTGAGTTGCGCACCGTAAATGCAAAGCTACTAGTTGCCTTTGATGTAATAGTCACAGCACTTCGTATGGTCGGTGTCTCGAGGCGCTACGTTTCTGTGTTTCGAGCTGCGTATTACCGGCGTCGTTCACCCGAGCCAAGTGTGGGACACGACGAGGAGGCTAAGCACCGAAAGAGAAGAACCAGGTAGACGTTGGAGGAGCACGCAAAGTATATTATAAGCGAGGTTCATACTGTCGCATGCTTTTGGGTTTTCGGGCGGCGCATCCAGGAGAAGTAAACCGGCATCCGGGGAGAAGAGTCCTAATAATTGAACGCGAAAGTGCGCTTGTTCCCCTCGGGCAAAGATAGGTAGGCGAAGCGAAAGAAGTGGCGGAGAAATCGCTCACGGAGGAGAGTAGGAGATCTGCGATTACGAAGTGATCTAGAGCAGCCATTTCAACCGGGGACGCACGGGCGGGAAGCTGTGCGTCTGGTGAACTGTCCGGAGTGAATTTCCGTGCGACATGAAATTTTAAAAGGCGCACACTGTGCACAATACCGCTCGGGACAGATCGGTCGCAACCCGCAATGGTACGTCTGACGCGTCGCTACGTTGCTGCATGTTCACTAAGTGGGCGAAACTTCATACCTGGCGTACAGAGGAGGTCTAGGCCGCGAGGATTATTGAGAAACTTGAATGCAGTGGAGCTGCCGGTTTTTTTACATAGGAAAGTCGGACGAAAATGACGGGGTTGGTATTCGGGCAGAGGTCCATTGGACTCAGTCATTCCGGACATTGAGAGACGGAGGCTACAGGATTCTTAGAAGAGAGCGAAGATTCCGCATGACGAGCTGAGAGATGATGGCATTGGAAGCAAATTGGAAGAGCGAAAGCAAGAGCCATACGGCTTTATCGGTCCGATCGGCGTATTGACCTCTGTTTACTTCGGCTTTATCGTACGATTTTTTCTCTCTCTTTACGCTTCGTCTGTTCTTGCGATTGGGTTCCCTGATTGGCTTATGCTCTCTCCGCGACTCATATCTCATTGAATCTGCTTACGCCCGCGAAACAAAACCAAAATGGCCTTCTCAGCTTCCTTCCTGAATCCTACTAGTAGCCTACAACCAACCTACGACATGCTACATGACATCTGCCCGGCCATCCCGATTTCCCAGCCAAATTCGGTCCAATATCTCTGCAGCTGCAGGCTGGTGACCAGGCAGCAACTCCGATGCGGACACCTGATAGCATTGCACATAATCGTTTCGATTCACCTGGGAACCCTCTAGCTCCACTAAAAACCCGGAAACTTCACCGGAATGGATACGAGTACACAGCCAAAACTCCGTCCTATGTACCTTTTGCTTTAAATAATCCAGGTACACCCCGGCAACAGGCATTCAATATCTCAAAAACTGTTCCATTAAAGCCTATGCTAGCACTTGATCCTTCACAGTGGAATGACCTTTCAGTGAAAACTAGAGCTATTCCTGCTGGGGGAAAACTGCGTAGCTTTCAGATTGAAATTTCCAACCATGTCTTAATGCGGAATGGAGATGGTGTTGTTATCTCATCCACTGGGTCTGGAAAGTCTCTTACCTGGAAACTACCCCTGTTGGCTCGTAAAGAGGGGATTTCTCTTGTTGTAACCCCATACACTAGCTTGGGACTTGAGGGTGAATTGTCGTGAGTTTGTGATATAATCTCTGATTCTGTAAACTGAATTCAAATCTGTCAGTAATGATTGTGACGGGATTTCATCTCTTTTCATCTATTCGGAGAAGAACACTTCAAAGGATTTTGAGTTGGCAGCAACTGGTGAAATGCTAGTCATTTATGTCTGCCCTGAAATGTTGGAGAGCCCCTCGTTTGCAAGACTCACTCATTCAAAATTGTGGCAGGGTAGACTTTCTGCCATCTATATAGATGAGGCCCACCTTGTTCATGAGACTCATGATTGGAGACCTCCCTATGCCCGCATTCATCTGTTGCGGAATATTGTAGGACATGACAAACCTGTCATTGCCCTCTCCGCAACATGTCCTAAGCTCTATAGAGATTCTCTGGTCAAGTTTGTTGGCCTTCATCCAGATTACCACCTCATAAATTTGGGGAACTACAGACCAGAACTTTCCACAATCATCGTGCCAATGCAGCATGATGCCAATAGTTTTCTGGATATTGCCTTTGTTCTTCCTCTTGGATGCCGTGAATCAGATCTTAAGAAGAACAAGACACTCATTTATTCTGATGATCTGGAACTCCTTACAGATATGTTTTGGTGGGGCTACCAACGTGCCGCTTCAATGGGCATTCCTACTCATGTTATTGACATTATTCACTCGGGGCTGTCAGCCAGGCACCAGGAGATGGCTTTAGAGGACTTTCGAACTGGGAAAACATCTATTCTGCTTGGGTCATCGAAAATCAGTGCTGGGGTAAATTTTCCAGGTGTTCGTCGGGTTATTCAGTACAAAGTCCGGGGCTTGACCATCCCAGGTGCTGAGCAACGCCGTGGACGAGGAGCAAGGCGCAGGGGCGAGACAGCAGTTGGAATATTTTTTGTTGAGCCTAGCATGTGGCCAGATGCCATTTCTATGGAAAATCCTGGAGATCAAGACCGGGGAATAATTGAACTTGTTCAATCAAAAGAATGTGCGGAAGTCATTATCCAACGAAATCTTGGGAACCCTCCACATGAAAGACACCACTCCTGTGACTGCTGTAATCGGTGTGATCCGACATTGCGTCCAGACCGAGAATACCAGTGGATTGAGGTCAATCCATCATCATCAACTCAGAAAATCATCGCAGTTACAACTACTGATATGCAGCGTGACTCTATCTACGATAAACTTGTTCAGTGGCGTCTTCAAGAGTGGAAATGGAACTGGAGGGATTCCTGGCCAAGTTATGGTCCCAAGACACTCATTCCTGACTCTGATCTCGAAGATCTTGCCAAACACACCAGTAAAATATTTTGTGCAGAAGATATGCGCCAGTATACTCATATTGTCCATTGGTCCGAGCTCTCCATACCCCTCTTTGGTGCTATCCAGGATATCTGCCGGCAGATGAATATTTTACCAGTAATTTCTGTTGACGAAACAATTGCGGATCAGCCTGAGCCAAAGCGTCGCCGTAAAACAGCTGTTTCCAAGAAACCAGACATCCTTCAACATGGTGAGATGATCATAGATTTTTAGTAGAGATTGGATTATGGGTCCAGACTGTAGTTGTATACATTTAACAAAGCATGTTGCACACAAAGCTCACAGAACCTAAATTAGGAAATAGCACTTTTTTATGATATTCCTTGTGCATTTTGCAAAACATGGGGGGTCCCATGAACAATTCTGAGAAAAGATACATACCTTAGGCATACTTTGAAGAGCTTCCAGTTTTAATTATATAAACAGTCGCCTTCTGCCCATTATACTATAAAATCATTTTGCAACACTTCATTCTAGAAATTCTATCACTAATTCAGTCATACAAAGGTACAGTATCGTCTGAATAGTCTACACCCCATCGCATCACCTCATCCAGCTGCTCCAGGAGACTAAGTTTGGGACGCTCGTTATCCAGTGCAAGCTCCCTGTTGAGATCTTCGAGTTCTGCAAAATCATCATCGGAAAGCACAAAATCATTGTGGATTGCTCTCTGTTCTCCTTCAAATGTATTTGAGTCTTCTGGAGGCATTTCATTGAAGTGACGAGTCCGAGAGCGAAGTATGTGGCGACGCAGATGTCTAGCATGCCCACCATTTGGCCCAGCAAGTCGATGCAACCCCGTTCGATACAAGTCTATCATCATATGATCTGTCCTTTTGTCTTGTGTGAAGTCAAAAATCTTTGAGCTGCAGAAATGATCAAGAAGCAGGGCAACATCCTTGTGCTGTGAAATCTTTGTGTGATGCTGATTTTCATCTTCTACCCCCAAGTCTTCAAAAATCTGCTCTGTTAATTCCTGTATGTGTCCAATAGCGGGTGTGATCTTTTCCAATAAACCAGGTCGCGCATTAGCACCATGTGCATGGGATTTGATAGTTTTGTTGAACTGTTCAACACGGATATCTGTCTCTTTGAATGTAGCTGCCTTTCCTTGATTATTCATCAACATACCACCCCGAAGAATAATGGCAGTGTCTGCTGGCCAGTCATGGTTCAAGTTATGCAAGAGTTCCATACCCTCATTCGCGTAGTTGAAACTACCTCCTGCATAAAACATTGGTGTCCAATATTTAATCATTCGTTCCATCCGTTCTGGGTGTCCATGCTTGACAGCATGTCGCATCTCCCTGATAGTCATAAGATCATGCATTAAAAGCACTGCATTCCCTGATTCTGTGCTTCCAGGAATTGTTTTTATATCTTCTGCTTCGAGACGATCAACAGAAGGAAGTAAGAATCTCTGTACAATTCTTGAACACAATGTTTTAAAGTGTTGTGCCGGAATGTTGCATTTCTGCAGCTGAGTTGGAGAGGAGAGATCTAATTCAACTATTGCTGCTCTGAGAACCAATGCACGAAGCACAACGTCCAAAAAGCGGAGCCAGGCATAGAAGTCAATCTTCCGCAGGTTGATATTATTTCGGTTTGGGAGCTTTTCAAGGAGGGTCACAAGGCTGACTGCATCTTTATTTGCCCCACCCCAAGCATTTTTCCCTACATTCTGTATCTTGTTCATGACAAAATGCATGATCCCACTGAGCACCTGAAAACTGGCCAAATGGTCGACCCGATGTTCTGAACGGTCAACTGCTCGTTGGTCCTGTGCAGCTCGATCTCGTGCAGTGGTAAGTCGGTCACCAAGCAGGAAATAGTAGCGCTTCTCGAAAACCTCCTTTGGAACTCGAAGAATATCCAGGAAATAATGTTCCCTGACCAGCATATTGCCACGGGTTGAAGCCTGTTCCTGGTCATAAGTCGGCAGAAAATATTCCTCATCTTTTTCAAGAGGAAGGGCATAGGGATCAGAGAAGCGGGGTAACAAATTCCGGTGTGCTTTGAACCCATGAACCTCATCTGCAAGGATGTCTGCAACATGTTTCATAGCATTGTCCGCAAATATATGCTGATCTGTAGCTGTCGGGAGAATTTGTTCCAGGGCTTGATCTGGGGGAATAGTATGCCGCTTTTGTGCAGTCTGTGCAAAGTTTTCAACTCCTGCCAGACGGCCAGCCTCCCCTCGAGATGAACCCTCTGGTAATCTGAGGGCTAGAAGTAGTGCAGAGACCTGGTCGCGAGAAATATTGCCATGTTGTGCTGATGTTTCCCAAGCTGTTTCTGACCTATTAAAGTTATCGTAAGGGAGAGCAAGAATTTTCTCCGGATCATTGGCTGCAGCACTAGCAATATAAACTCCATCCTTTGAAACACTTCTGACTGCCTTTGTCTGGTAAAGGTAGGATGTGGAGAATCCATAGCGATTCAATGTTTGAACCAAGCGCTTTGGAACACGTCCATCCCACAGCATGAGAGAGTTCATTGCACAATGAAGGTTTGTCTCCCTGCTGCGTAAATTCAAAATCATAGATGTGATCATGGTACGGCCCTTATGAAAATCATGAGCACTGTTCCAGAATGTAAATATAATTTGGCTTACCATGTCTGGATTGCGCTGGCATCGGATCATAGATTCATCTGCACCAACTGGAGGTGCATCTTTGCCAATCACAGCCTTCAAAAATTTCTGGAGTTGGACAGTTGTTCGTTCGTAGACCACAAGAAGATCTGGGACAGAAAATGTTTGCAGGAGCTCAACTTTAACTGCATTTGCAGGAAGCCGCAGAGACCTAGCATCATCAAAGTGTTTCCCATTAGAGGCCTGGTTGGTGAGGAAGCTGACTTCTCTGCCACAGATTGAAATAGCCTTGTCCATTATCCAGTTATCGACCTCTGAATCCTTTGTAACTCTATCTCTGATTGCGACTTCAAGCAGATGAATATTGCCACCTGTTCCAAGGTATGAGTTGGTTACATTCTTGATTGAGCCATTATCTGAGGTAAACAACTCTTGAATCAAGTCTCGGAGAGAGAATCTAGGGAAGGTATCCTTTATAAACTTTAGGACTGCCAGAGTTTTATCTGTGTTATTAGATTTGGGAGCCCGAAAGTTGCTGCCATAGTCCAGATCTAAATCTTCGTCCCCGAAAGCATCAGACCCAAGGGCCAGAAATGGAACATTTTCTGGCATAAAGATGTCTGGAACAGAAGGACCTGGCGGGCTAGATGTTGCACCAATGGTGCTTTCAGCATCAGCCTCACTAGCAGCAAAGTCGTCTGAATTTAAGCCAGAATAAGGCCTAATGGGGTAGTTCCGGGACATTGGGGGCTGTGGGATTGTTCATATAGTACTTTGTGGCCTGGTATGAGTCTGCTAACCTTTAATTGCAATGGGGGGACGAGCAGGAGTGAGCGGGAGGAAGGCAAAGGCTATCTACGGCAATCGCCGGACCTTCGACGGCTCTTCGGACCGCGTGTGAATTCCACTTAACCGACATCAAAATTTGATAGCGCAATGGTACGGTTAATGTCCTGAGATAGACCCAGACTCTCATGACAGGGTTCCCAAATTGGGACGTCATGAGAGTATGGGGTTTTCCGAGACTAGTGCCCGTGCGTGAACGCAATCAACCAAGGTACTGATCCCTTCTCAGAGTAACGTTTGTTGAAGGTCCAGACATCCAATCGCAAGACAGTGCCGTCATCTAATGTTCGATGACAAGAGAAAGAGAGAGAAAGCCTTCCATCTGATTGCGGAAGTTTGCAAGGTGAGCCGAATTCATCTCATCTCTTTACAACAGCCGTCCCGACGTGCGTCGCGCTTCCGGGAACTCATCCAGCGGAATCTCACCATGTCCGACGAAACTTTCATCTCAGGTGCGTTCAGCATTCTCCCAACGCTCTGGTTTCTTGTGAATCTAACATCGTTTGTATTCATCTTTACAGTCAGTGGCGGGAACAGTGGGGTCATTCGGCGATCAATACGAAGGAGGTTCCGTGGTAAGGTGGTGACTTGGTGAGCGAGTCTCTCGGCATACTGCTGTCTGTTCTCGCCCGGTGCCGCCGGCAGTCGAATGCGCAGGGGGAAACCATACCTTGCGACGCTACATGTAGGATTTCCATTCGGCCTTCAACACAATTTATCCCCAGTCAGCGCTCACTATGATGCACTTATATCTGGGTGCTGAATATTAATCGGAGCCGTGATTAATTTTACATCCTTGGTTGTGTACGTACATATTTTTCCAACAGTAACAAGTACAGTGACATTGAAAGCGGTCGATTTCGGGCATCTCGGCCGCCTTCAGTACGACCATGGCTGATCCCACTGCCGCATCTGCCCGTATTGCAACGTGCCTGGGAGGTAGACCTGCTCCCCCGGCTTCTTCCACTTCCGATGTAACAACATCTCGTGTTCCATCCTGACGGATGCCTGGACCTGCTCGGAAAACTGTTCCCATTTCTGGCACCAATCTGAAAACTCTCAGGTTAATTCTTCAAGTATATGTGGACTGCCTTCACTTACTTTCTAGGCTCACTCCTGGGGTCAGGGTGAAGTTAACGAGCTCAAATTCCCAACGGATTATCGTCTTGTTCTTGAGGTTGAGATAAATTAACAATTGTGGCCGTGTGTCGACACGAATCTACCTTTGAGCTCGCTTTACGCACAATCTTGCGTGAAATGGCCCTCGCGATCATGTGTTTCATGGTCTCGTGGTGGACTCCGGGAAGATTTTCGACGCTTCTAAAACAGATGACCAACAACAATGTCTCGACGAATCCGAGAGAGTTGACCACAGTGCGTCCATCGCTCCCTTCGTTCCGAAGGACATCCATAAGTACCGTGGCGTAGTGGCCACATCCATGAGGCCCAGGACGCGCAGTTGTATGGGGATCTATGAAATGTTCAACTGTATGCATCCCTATCATCCGGAAGACGCACGGCGTGCTGAGTTTGAGGCTAACGATATCACTCTCAAACGACAAAGCCAGAGCGATGGAACGTGCCCAATTTGTTCGGTTGGCTTTCTGGTACCTGCTTTGCTGTTCTTCCGCAGACTTGGGATCATTACTTGTTTTCATGAGCTCAACGCGAAAGAACTGGTCTTCCCAGCAGTGACGGAGTTCGTTCATGAGTGCACTGTCATCGGAGATGCCTCGAGTCTTCGCCACCCTGTTAATGGAAGTCCATAATCTCATAACCAGTACCCGCTCGCCTCAGTGAGGAATTCGACGCACCATCTACAACGAGATTCGACGTATTCATTTGACCTATGATACGCCACATAGATGTTCAACGGTTCCGGAGGCACGCGATGCCAATTGCTTACCTCTTCCTACGGTCAGCCCAGAGTGCAATATGGAACTGGTTACAGTCGCTGCGTGCCGGGACTGCCAGTGATTCTGGCGAGAGCTGAATCAATCCTGGAGGTGGGTTCATCACCGGATGGCCTTCGCCCATATTGTCGATGATAATCTGGGGTATGTGTGGATTCATAGCTGAAGGATGCGCCACAGGAAATTGATGGGGACGAGCCAACACCGAGAGGTATTTATAGAGCCACTGGATCGCAGGACAAACAATTGCAGACAAACATCCTTGTTCCAACCGGGGGAAGCTGGGGAGAAGCGCCGATCTGCTTTGATGCAGTGATGGTTGCATAATTCAGAGTTACAAAAAGAAACAGGAAACTGTGTGTACGAGTCAGAAATTTTCAGGCCATTTTTGAATGCGCTCGAGCCTCGCGGTGAAGTCAAATTCTGAGCAGTCGCTTCCGTCATACTCCAACACTCCAAAAGAACCGCCCATCGGCAGATATAAAGATTCGATCCGAAATTCAGCCCCAGATGCAAGTGGCGTCGCGGACAGTTAGATGTTTTCTACGGTTTCGTCTTGGCCCCAAGTTTGTCAACAACTTCATCGTTCGCTTGAACCTTGTCGAGAACCGACCTTTCACTGATATGAATATAATACTAACGGCCATGCAAACTTTTTTAAGCGGTTTCAAGGTCAATACAATAGCATCTCCGCAGATTTGGTCCGAGGTAAAATTACAATCCTTCAAATTCCCATCAGTACTCGGTGGGCGTGTATGGAGCTCCCAATGAACTAATGTAATCGTCAAAAAAAAAAACAATTCGCACCATTGGAACAGCGGACCGGTTGCCGACTGGTTCAACCAACCGTTCAACCACTTGATATAAAACGTCCATGGACTGGAAAAGAGGTTGTTGTGCATCCACTGATCGGGTTTAGGGCGTGGCCACTGCCACATTTACTTGTCAAAGCACAGATGTTCATGTTTCAGATACGCCACACGACCCGTGAAGAATTGTTGTACGTGCAAGGAGAGTATACCTGACCCTCGTCACTTCGTTACTTTCGCTTAGGAAGGAGAAAGTTCGTGACTTTGATGGATTATCGTGAACGTTCGTCATTTCGACAGGTATCGGAGAAAGCTCGTCACTTGAAATTAATCTTCGTGAAAGCTCGTCACTTCCGTGCGGGTGGGAAGTCTTGGGTCTTGATTTGGTCGCAGGGATCACAGGTCTCTTTCTTACTACTACCACACCCGGCGATTTTGCGTGCGCGTCGACGACGTGTTTTCTGAGGACGTCTGACAATTCAAACTAACACGGCCGGATCCGAATGGTATGGTATTGCATTCATTTTGAGTATTTTAGTACGTACTGGCATGGGACTGAACTTCGATAGGCTGGTGGGAGCCCAAAGAGACGCACGAATGGCTTCTTGTTTAGTTTAATTGCAGTGTGTTTCCGGGTTACTAACAATATTTATGTAGTCCGACTTTGGGTGTGTTCGCGCCTCTCGACCGCAGAAGAGTCAGTCGACCAAATCCGGTGTGATACAGTGACGTTTTGATTGAGAAAGACCTTGCTTACGCGCATCTTTATATCCCGAAAAATTCATCTAAGCTTGAGACTGAGTTCATGTAAATGTTTCAGGGCCTATTCCTAACGACGATGTTGGGACTAAAGGATACCAGGTGCGATCACATCCTGAGATATGTATTGAAGTGCTGAGACTTTGGCAGTTGCAACACACCCAAAAGGACCGACCGAAAACACTCTGGCTCGGCGTCCTTGGAGTCGGTCCAGTCGGATGCACCTTCCAAGCGCCTGGTGCTCGGGCCCCTTAGATGTTGGGGGCTCATAGGGATGGCGTGAATGTTGACTCAGTTATCAGAGTCGAATAGATACCTTATCTTGTTAATATTCTCCGATACATACCTGTAACTACTATACAAATCTTTAACTACAATAGATTCAGATCCAACGCGAACTCGATGATCACATGCAGATTGGCCTCGAATGGGGACGGGCGAGTTCTGGGTGATGCAGAAAAACGTCTCTCAGTGAAGACATCTGTGTAGTGAAGCATATGGCATACTTCCCACGGTTCAACCTATTGTTAGTTGAAACCGTCGTCTCCGGGGCCGTTGATGTTGGATGGGCCCTTAGTCAGGGATTCTGGGTGAGTAGACACTTGCTCTGTTTGCACTTCAAATTATTCCCAATATCTCCATCGAATGAAGTCTTCTCGGATGTGGCATTTAATCATGTCTTAGCACATAGTGGTTAGTTAGTGTATGGACTGACTTTGTACTTCAGAGTACTTACTTCATTTCTGTTTTTTTTTGCGTAGATCTCATGATTCTCCTTATTACGTGGTACTTCGCTCGGAAAAGTTTGAAACACTCTTACAATTGCATAAAGATCGTCAGGAAATGCTAGGATGGGAATGGTCGCAGACCAGTGACCCTGGAAGTTCTGGATTTCTTTGGGAGACTTGCTGACAGTTAACGTGTCTCTTGCAGAGCCTACTACCATAGATCTACATTACCAAGTTTCAAAAGTTTACAGTACATGCGCCGCAATAGAATGACTCCATTGGCAAGTCTTGATCAAATCTGGCAAAATCCCACGGTTGAATCACATTGACTCCGACCTCCAGTTCAGCCAAACATGTTATCTGTCTCCGAGAATTGGGTTATGTGCAGCCGTACACTATTTCCGGTAGGCTATGTCAGATAATGAACCAAAGGTGATCATATGAAAGTGCTGAAAGTTAAGCCAAATATCCGAGTTTTACTAGTGATTTATGCTATGGGATTTTTCTTCGTACCCAGACAATGTATTAACACTATTTAGTGCTCCCCCAACTCAATCCGTGGCTCTCATAGCCATACAGAATGAAAGGAGACCGCGCACTGGCACCGATGTTGCATCAATGTTTACATCAACGGTGTCGCGTCAATGCGCATCAGTGCTGCGCCAATGCGCGCCCTTTCTACCAGACCCACACAATGATCTTCGACGCGGTCATGTGGTTATCTCAGTGACGAGTTTTCACATTTTACAGAAAAGTGACGAACAACCATGAAATTTAGCTGAAGTCACGCACTTTCACAAACTGCAGCCTGAAACTCACGAACTTCCGCAGGGCTAGCTCGAACTCACGAATTTCCGCAATGCTAAGCGAAGTAACGAAGTGACGAATGTGGTGTGGACTCGTGCAAGGAGCACATCCATCTTGTCAGCGAAGAATTACAAGGGCAGAACAAGACCCGTAGGCGTTTATTTACTGTTGTGGGCATGCGGTTATTGTTTTCCTTCCGTGGGTCGTGGCGCCTGATCACGGTATAAATACCGTAGCTTTTTTTAGGAAATGCCCATCAATTTCTGTGGCGCAATCACCAACTACCCAACTACCAGCTTTCACGCCCAAGAACAGAATCTTATATATCTGTCTGACGATCTGGTAAAGACTAGGTGAATAAGCGGCTCCCTTTTCCGGCGGACAGCACTCACTGGCATTCCTGTGGCCAAATAGATGATGCCACACACACAGATTCGGGAGGAGGAACTTTCTGTGTCTACAACTTTTGTCTCAATTAGGTGAGATCTGTTCTTGTCCGTCACAGCATAATCTGACCAATTTCAAGCCAGAGTACGTTCGATACAGGGCGAGTAGCTGATTCGGCGAACATTGTTGCAGTATTAATCATCCTTCCGATGTTCTCAGGACGGAGATAATGTTCGAAAGAATCCGTTCTAGGTGAGCAACAACAGTAGTCGAAAGAGAAAAGCATCCGACCGAGATCGTAGATTCGCACACTCCATGTGTAATAAATTGGGAGAGGACTGTATAGAGCAGTGGAAAAGGAGTATCAGAGAGAGGAATATGGAGGAGAATTGGAAATCTTGGATCACACTCACATACATGCTATCGGGGCTCCACGATAAGGCAGTGAATCGGGCCCTTCAACAGAGGAAATTGAACCCTCCCCCGCGCAGCAATGACCTTGGACCACATGGGTGCGGCGACGATGCGAAAGAAATTCTACAAGCCATCCGTGCTTCGGTATCCAAGTCGTTACCGGAAGCTGAGTGGTTGACATTTGAGGAATCCTTTGGACGGTCGGCGACAATTCTTGCTCTGGTGTGCTTCAGGCAGTGAGTGGTGCATCGTTATTCGGGGCAAGCTTTTATCACTTCGGGACACCAGGCTTCAGAACGCGTTCCTAGATAAAGAAGACCAGGTTACGACCAGGAACACAATACTACGGGTCATTGCCACATCAGTCCCTGAAAAACTCGAGATGCAGAGATCTGCCGCGAAGGTGATGCTTACTCTAGTGGGAGAATCGGTTTACTAAATGTTATCGAAGGGTTCAAACGCAGAAGTAGCCTTCTGGGAATTCGCGCTCGTGGGCTTTACTCCGGCTGCAGATGCAGGCTTAGACGGTAGGTGAATTTAGTGAGAATCCCATCAACAAGTTCTGAAGCATAGCCAGTGCTCGCACACAAATGGGAGGAATACACACAGAGCTTGAAAGAACAGATCGCTCAGGTGATCAAAGACAATAGGGAGGCGAATGGTATGAAAAACTTGAACGCTCAAGCCAGTGCGTGGCTCGGCGCTGTTGCGGACACGCGGCCGCAACTGCGACTCGTGATCCCACGGTAGAATAACGAAGAGTCGTAAACATGATTAGACTCTCATTGTACTCATGTATCACAAGGATGAAGATATCATACTGCTGCCCGAACTTGAAACCGAAAAGGTAGACATCACGCCACTCTTTTTAAAACCGACCTCAAACCGCACGCCACATATTGAACACGTTGTATTTTGGAAGACCCGGAAGCTGTGCGATCTTCGGGGTTCATCTTCGATTCCTCGTCCAACGTGGTGATTTCCGCAGTTGCATTGCCTGACATTTGTGGTGCCGACTTACGTTTCTCGTCCACCCGCGGCTGATCAAGGCCATTCAATTCAACTTGGGAAACGCCGCAGAAAAGTCAAACAAAATTCAAGAAAAATTCCTCCTCCACCCAAAGAAATTGTACCTGACAAGGCATCGCTTGTAACTCACCACACCGCAACAAGGAGTCTCAGTAAAAGCGGAAGTCTCAAAAACCGCCACTTGGCGTGAACAACAGATACAGCACGCACCGCATGACGTTCTCAGAAAGCTGTGTTGTCCCGCTTGTCGCGGCTTCCGATTTCCTTATATAGACCCACTGCTTACACCCGTGCGGGCCGTCGTGGACGAGTACTCGTGGATTGATGCGCCAGTAACGGTAACGATGATGTGTGGGCGGGCGATGGCTGGCGGGTTCCTGGCGTAATGGCAAGAATGCGCACGGGCGTAGTTTGGTGGGGCGTCGATTGTGTGGTCAGGGAAAGGGAAATGGCGTAGGGTGGGCGGCGGTGCATTAGCGCACAGCGAGTGCAAGAATGGATTGCAACGGCGTTTGCTTGCGACGGAATTGGGTTGCGTAAGAGACTGAGTGATTTGACTTGACGGCACCAATGGACATTGCGGATTTGAAAGTGCGAGTGCACACCGAATTTGGCAGCTAAAAGTTGCAAATAGCGGCGGATCTCTGGGGGCGGTTGGAATTCATAGCAAGCGTGAGTCAAGTACGTTTGTGCGGCGGTGAATTTTGCGATGGTGGGGTGACGAATTGTCGAGGCGTTACATCAGGGAAAAGCTCTCTTGGTAATTTATCCTAAATACCGGTAAATTCAAATGGTGGTGGGTAATTTAGGCTAATTTACCTGAATTACCGGGATTACCGTGTTTACCAGCCTTTACCTTGCATTGATTTCCCAAAAGTCTCAAAACAACATGGGAAAAGTGTCCCAGTTACAAGCAGAAGTCAGTCAGCAGTCCTATTACCTGTTCTCGGAGGATGCCATGAAGTTGCAATTTTTCCGCCAATTGACGCGAGCTTTTGCAAGTCCACAAGAAGCCTGCCCTAAAGTGCACGTGGGCGCGAAATGCCCACGTCAGCACCACGTGCGCGAAAAAATGGTTCGTTTTGATTGGTCCACAACATCATTAAACAACTCTCTCTTCCTTTCCCCCATGTCGCTCACCGCTCACTCTCGCTTTCTGCTCGATTCAGCCAAGGCCACCTTGTTTCCAGCCTTTTGTGAGTTTCCCTACTATATACAAACCTTCCCTCACTTATGCCAGCCTCAAAGTTGTGCTGTATTCACCGTCACAAAAGTGGTGTGTCGCCTCTGCTTCCTCTGGACTATTTATGCTCATCGTGTGTGTTTCCCTCTAGGGCACTTGTCTTCTGCACTTGGAGACATGGTGAATCGGTGTGGTCTGCTTGAAGGTGCGCCGTCACAACACTGTTATCAACTTCTCCTGACCCCATCGTTGCTAGGGAAACTAAACGTGGAGAGGCTTTGGCGCCTGGGTTCGTGTGAAGTCACTTTGTTGAGTCACAGTGAGCTGCTTCTTTCACAGTCTTGCTCATTTTATTTCTAGACTCGTCATATCGACCATCAACGATCGAGATTTGACTCGCATGTGAGGTATGTTACAAAGTTCCCTCAAACTTTGTCTTCACTCAAAATCACTCCATCAAGGCTCTCGTGCCAGTTGCTCACAGCGATTGTGACATCTTCCAACCGTGGTATGTCCGTTGTCATTCCATCCTGTTCTGTCTGAATGGCCTCACCGAGGGATTTATGGGGTCCGCGGGACTTCCGTGATGCCCGTGCGCTGCCGCCGTTGTCTGGTCGCGATGTGCACGACGCGCCGCCACCAAGTGATCTGAGGGAGTGTAAATATCTGCGCCGCCCACCGCCGCTAGGCGCTGGTACTACGAACACAACATGTGTCCGGACCCCAGGCTCGACCTGCGTGATGTGAGCGCGATTTGTGGGACCTTCGGGATGTGGCGTGCGACTGTGCACATGCGGGACGCCCCGGCACTGCACGATGTCCAGGAGGCTGCCCCGATAAGGGACGTTCGGGAGGTGGCTCCAATGCTCTCTATATAGTTACACTGTCGTATACATACACTTGAATGCATTTACTTTACTACCATTCAATTCGTTCGATCCGAGGAAAGAAAACCCACAAAAGAGGGGATAATACCTCGGTAAAGCACTGGTAAACCGAGGTAATGGCACTATAATCCGGTCGGATTTATAGGCACCGTTCCAAAATGGGTAATGAAGGTAATGCCGGTAAACCGATAAATTTACCCCAATTTACTGGTAATCCGGGTAAATTACCGCAGGAGGCTTTCCCTGATGTAAACGACTTGGGAGCCGGACCAGAATCCATACACAGCAGGCTAGCGGAGAGGGAAACCCTACCTGCCGAGGATGACGCCGAGCGCTTAAGGATGCATGACCGACTAGAAATGCGCCGAGGCTGAGCATGGTAGTCAACGAGGAGCCAAGCCGCTAAAAATTGGTTGAAGGGCTGGCGGGGCAGAGACACGAGTTGGGCAGGGCGGAGTGAATGTATTGCAACATTCTCGAGGTGAAGTACCGATAGATGTCGGGAGCGGCAGGGAGACGGAGAGGGATTGAGAAGGAAAGGCAGTGCGACAGGCCGGTGATGGTGAGGGGAAGGCCAATGGACGGGCGAGAAAAGGCATCAAGCCCCGGAATCGACGTGCAGCAGTGTAAAAAACGAAACGGGCGTGCAACGAAAGCGAGCGATAAAGAGGCTTGCAATCGACACGCCGTTCCTTGGTGACCGGCTGCGGCGAGTTGCTCTGACTCAAGTACTGAAGCGCGGACGGGTTGCGGATTGGAAGGCAGGAAGCGCGCCGTGGCAAAGTAAGGATACCGTGCGGTCGGTGGTAGCGGCGTGTTAACGCTGAGCGGGGGTGTCGTCATATGCATAATGCGCGAAGCGATAACGTGTGGGCGGGCGATGGCTGTCGGGTCCTTGCGGGTTCCTGAAGCAATGTCGAGAATGTGCGCGTGTGTAGTTTGTGCGGTGGGTCGATTGTGCCGTGCCTAGCGAAACGGAAGTCGCGTAATTGAAGGGTGTGCGGCGGTGTGATATCAGACAGCGCTGCGACGGTGCTTGGTTGCTACGGCAGTATAGCTAGGGGCGAGGAAAAGCGGCGAGGGAGGGGCGACAATATCAATGGTGGCGAGGTCAAGGATGCCATGGCCATGATTTGTGACGTGGTGTCGAAGTCGACGGTCCAAGCGAGAGATAGGGCGGGTTGTCGATGGGTCAAAGAGAAATTGAAAGGAATCCGCCATCGTTACATTGCAATTGCGATTGTCAATTTGAGCTTACATAGGACTTGTCAGATCGACGAAAGCCGTCAAATTCGTCACGATATACGGTAGTTATATTCGTACGCTGTTGTTGCGGATGGAAATAAACTGAAAAGATGCTTACCGATGTGGTTTACGGTAACTGGTGGTGCTGTGAGTTGCAACTGGATCAGAAACGGGGCCCCAGGAATGCATGGGCCGATGGATTAGACTAAATGGATAGAACTACCTCCTCGTTACTGGTCCAAAGAGCGGCGGGTGGCTGTAGAGAACACAGTTAGTGAAAGAAAGGCAGGGGAGGCGGGATCGAACGACGTACCTCGTGGTGGTGCGTCCAAAGGCGGGATGGCGGGATTGTCCGGTCGGCGGTGTTGCCGATAGAAAGTGGCGCGGTGTGGTTTGACGGGGGGACAGGTTGGGTTTGACGGGTGTCGTGAGCGGGTATACTACTCGTGTGCGTCACAGTCGTGTCCGCGGTCGTGATTGATGCGCCAGCAACGATGACATGTGTGGGCGATGTAGTTTGCGCAGTGGGTCGATTAGATGAATGGTGGGTGGCCGGTGCAGTAGTGGACATCGGACAGCGAGGAGGGGTGCAGAACGGAGGCGACGGTGCGTGTCCACGAGGGTATTGGGTGCGTACGAGACTGACTAAGTCGATGGGCTGTAGGGTAGGACGGGACACGGGACACGAGGCGGGGGAGGATCTGGGGAGCAGCAGACGTCGGCGGGAAGGTAAAGCAAACCGGAGACACTAGAGGTTGGTGAGTGGGCGTACGGATGGAGTGACTCAGTGAGGGCGAGGGAGAGCGGCGACATGGCGGAGGTCAAAGGATGACGTGATCGTGCTGTGTGACGTGACGGTGGCGATGTCGGTCAAAGCGAGCGATAGCAGTTGGTTTGTTCTGATACGTATTTTTCCTCGGATAAAATCTGGTAGAACGATGAGCTAGATTTATCCAAAGTTGAATAACTGTCTGGGGGTGTGACTCGAGGACGAGAAGTTGCGGAACGTTGCGAAATTAACCACTGGCAGCACTCATAGCATGTTAATTTTGTACTATTTGAAGACATGAACCGTCTTCAAGTTACGCCGCAATGATACTAACCTTGCTCTAGAGCCGTTAAAACGGCGGGAATGGCTATAAACACTTAAGCAAAGTTGCTTGAAATATGGAAGTAACGCTCAAAATGCAACAATCAGTAAACGGATTGGCAGGTTGGGGCGGTTAGTGTCTTGTCAGTAGTACTACTTCAACGAACCTCTAAAATTATGCGCCCCTGGATAAGCCAGAATTTGAGGCCGAAATGGATGATAGTGTGTAGGATGGGCAATCGGTCGATCGGGATCGAACGTGTTCCTCGTTAATTAGCACCAATGACATATACATCTCGGAGAGAAGCCTACACAGATACCCTACCTTCCTCCCGGAAGTTGAAATAACTCCAGACATGGACAATCCTAACCCGAATGATGCAGCTGCAGACCGACATGACCCAGTTACGAGTATGTCGCAAAAGGTCGATCTGGGAAATAACTAGGTATAGGCAAATATACTGTACCATTTCGACCAAGTGTTCAGTCACTGGTCACAACGGGACCCAAATTGAACACTTTTTAAAAATGTCACAGGTTTTGGCGATTCTGGATCGAGGTTTTTGAGCTTTTCCGTCTCAAAATGGGAATTTTTCGCTCCGGTTGCGCCGGAATAACACCCGAAAAGGGAATTTGAACACTTGGATTTTGAACACTTGAGGTCACAGGTCACACCCCATGAACACTTGGTCGAAATGGTACAGTAACCCCGGATAAGCCTGTAAGTTTTTTCGGGGGTGTATACAGTCTCCTACCCACCCGCACGTTACGGGGTTGGCTCGGATTCTCAGTACTCAGTAGCGATAGACAGGCCGAATCTCAATAGAAAATATGAGTAGTCATCATATATATGTCATAACCCATTTCAAACTCCGAACTTCATTTTGGCCAACCCCTCCACGGCGGCTGGCATTTAACAAATGTAAACAACATAGCCACAATTTGGGCAAATACATATTGGCAGTACCGACCTTGACCGAAAAAAATTTCAGCAGGCCGCAGGGAGCTCTATTTGTGCCAGCAGCCATGCCCTCGCATTTTTGGATGAACAGTACGGCGAGTGCAAATAATTTCGAAAATCGTGTTTTGGTGGTGGCTATGTTGTTTACGGTTGTTAAATGCCAGCCGCTCTGGAGGGGTTGGCAAGTTGGAAGTTCGGAGTGATGGGGTGATGAGAGATCAAGGATTTGTCTATTGGTCTGACTACTATGATTCTGCCCCATAATACCGCTACTGAGAATCTGCGCCAACCCCGTAAGTGCGGCTGGGTAGGAGACTGGGGTGTATAGACTTTGGAATGGCGCTATCTTGGGTTATAACTTCTTACGGGGCTTATAAGGGGTACAGGCAGTTATAACCACTTATAAGCAGTTATAAGGTAGTGGCCGGGAACCCGGCCAAAAGTACTCGCTGGTCTCATGCCTCTTTTCCCATTTCGTTGCCCTGCTTCAAACTGTTCAATCTGTTTGAGGCCATTCAAATGTTATGGTCATGTAGTAGGTACCAAGCGGTTACATTGTTTCTGATTACTTAGATAAGACTAAAGGCAATTCAAATGTGTGTACATGCATTGTCAAAATTTTGGGATGACATCAACAGAATAATGTACTGTGTTCGAGCCACCGGGTGGAGCTCCACTTCGGCTCCACAGCTCTCGGCAAGCCCAAAAAAAGATTTTCAACCAGTGTTGAATCAGGAGTTGACCCCGATATTGCATTTTTGAGGTATGCAGGATGGTTAAAAACCCAGTGGAGATCCCCATGGAGGGGGGCAGAATATGACACCCTTATAAATACCTATACCCCGGTTATACCCAGCTATAACCCGTCTATAAGCCTGTAAGCCTTCCTAACCCCTTATAGTCCAGATCGGCCTTTTGCGACATACCAGAGCGATCTGACACCGTGCACATAAATCATCAAAAGCGTGTGCGGATTGCTGACACCCTCTCGATGTTCAACCGGCCAGCCTGGGTCAGGGCGTGAGTCAGACGCATCGAACTTGTCTTGATTGACCCTTGATTCAAAGTCTCAGCTCTTGCTCGTCGGCTCCTCAAATCGTACGGGTATGCGGCTTGCTTACACCCTCGACTTACAACCGGCTCCCTTGTGTAAGCGCGTAAGCCAGCGTCGAACTCGTTTTGAAAGTTACCACCTGGAAGTCTGAATAATTTATTATTTTTGCGTCGCAATCCTGATGTGCGGGTACTGGAAATGAGATTGCACAGGTGCTCGATGTGGACGCACTGAGCAATTCAAAATGGAATTCAACAAGTAACGAAAAAAATTCCGAAATTGAACCAAGACCAAACGGGAGCGATGCGAGATGTGTTTTCGAACGATATGGCACATTATGAGCAATTGAACATTATTTGACGACTTTTTGATCAGTCAGCGAGAGTCTGAGACGGACCTGTTTGCAAAACACGCCGATTCCACCGTTTGCGGTTTACCGTCGCTGGTACAGCCACCAGCGCTTATACCGATAATTCCCATAGAAGTACTTTCTTCATACGGGCAACATGCCGGCGCTCATGGACGCCTATCTAGTTACTGTATCTTATCCTCAAATTTCGAATTTTACTGGGTTTGATCTCTGATCCTACCAAGATCTTACCATGTGTAAATCCAAAGCCATCAAGCCTGCGGAAAATGCCGCACGGCTCGAAGTGCAAGCCTGGACCAGCGAGGGAGAAAGGAAAGAAGCGCAGCAGGGCTCGTGAAACGGTGGAAAATCTCACCACGAATCTTACTCAGATCTCTAAATTTCAACGAACTCGGTTCATCCTGCTCCCCAAAGGCAACCCAGGTTCAACTTTCAGTAAGATTGATGTCAGTATACATCGCCGTTGTTTTCATATGTGCCGCTAAGCATTAGTATTTTCAGGCTTACTATGCCATACAGACACGGGCTAGAAATATCATCGACGATATCGGTTGAATCTCAGCTTTTGACATGACGTTTTAGACTCGAGGTCGGAACTGGGCTGGTGCTTCTCAACGTCGACAGGAATGATGAGATCTACAAGTAATCATGCAATACACTGAGGAATTGGGCTGAGTCGACTTCGCCGAGGGACCACCGTCTTCCGGATGAGATTCAGGAGTAGCCGCCATCAATCATGATCCCACGACCTGAGTATGTAATTCAAACTAAATCACTGCATTCAACGGCTTCCTAAAACAGAAATTTTCTAGTCGGTTCTATACGGCTAGACCGGCCTAGAAACCGGCCAAAAGCGGCTAGACTTGCCGGATTGATGTGTCTAGGCCTGGTCTAGCTGTATAGAACCAACTAGAAAGTTTCCGTTTTGGGAAGCCGTTGAATGCAGTGAATGGCGGTCGTCGGGCGGGCCGGAAACTCCATGTTTGACATGTTCACTATGGCTCTTTTACGATTTTCCGTCAGTGCGCTCTCGAGTCTCGGGTGAGGATTGTGAAGACCTAAAACAAGTGAACGCACATGTATATAGCAAACTGCGTCCGATCGATGACATTTGCGGATTGGCAGTGCAATCCGGACATGTACCTGAGTTGGGGATTGTGGATCAGCCCATGTCGCACCAGAGTCGTCCGGTTCAGTCAGCAGAGAAACTGTGGGAATGAATTCGAATTCAGCTTTGCTGCAACTGTATAATTAGAAGCTCCTTCCCCTCCACGTTGCAAACAGATGAGGTTATTGCAACTATTACTCAGAGATTCATGATGACAGGAAATCCAGGGGAGAATGACATTTTTAAGGGGAAAGTAGGATTTCAAAAACGTTATCCACATACGACTTTCGGTCCTCGGACGGGAGAGAAAGGAAAGATCGTACGAAGTATCCTGAACGTTAATCGAGCCCCGGAATTGCACGCAACGATAAGTAACGCGTCGATGATTTCGATGTATTTTTTCAACCCTTGCGACAATTATGCAGCTGCTTATGTTCCTTCCACCCCTCCCGCAGGCACGCAGACCCACAGAAGAAAGCTCGCCCTTTACAACTGCCTATATTCGAAAACACAAACATCAGTTCAAGTTCCGAATCACCCGCCCAACCCAGGTAAAAGGCACTTACCTCCACACTTCCGCCACGGTCCCGCGGCCGCACACGCAAAACAGCGCTGCCACGGCCCCGCTCTGGCCACACGCGCCTCCTCCTTGACGTCCGCCTCGGCGAAGTTCCCCCCAGGCGCATCGACGCGCAGCTCCCATACATCGCCGAAGGAGCGCGAGAAGAGTTTCGTGCGCGTCGGGATAAATTGGCAGTTCGTCCATCCGCCGACCATGTACGTGCGCCCCGTCGCGGGATCGCAGACGAGGTGCGCTTGGCAGCGGTATGTCGGGAAGCCCGCTGTACGTACCTGGCGCCAACCCGGCGCTGGTGGTGGTGGGGTAGTACCTGCGCTGAAGGCGCTCTGGGATGGTGAGGAGGGCATGTCGTAGACAAATGTGTCGGCGAAGTATGAGTACTCGAAGGCGATTTGTCGACCGGGGGTGAGCACATATGTCGAGAGACTGGGGGTATACCCTCCAAACACGATGGCCTTCTGCAATTTTTCGTTCTATGCAATGTGGGTGAGATATGTACTGCAGGTGGATATCAGGTATACCAAAGCACTCACATAAACACAAGCCATCTCTGTGCGCGAGCACGGTGGATTCCCCGCCATGCGCTCCTGCCGCCACGCCTCCTCCTCGATTCCCCAGCTCCAAAAATCGGCGTACCCAAACGCCTCTTCGCTCCCATGCGGCTCGTTGTTGGAATGCGCCGCTTGGCGGTCAAAAGAGCCGAACAGCAAATAGATACGCGCTTTATCGGGACTCACCCAGCTCGACGCGCTCTTCCGCGGCCCCGGACACGAATAGTCTCCGTGCACCGTAACGCGCACCGTGCCGCTCAGCCGTCGCCACTTGCGCGTCTTCAGGTCGAGCTCCGTGAACAGGTTGCACCCCATACTCGTCGTCCCATGCGACCCGCCGAACACGTACAGCTTGTCGCGCACGATCTGCATCGTGGTATCGCAGCACGCGCGGCCGGGATATGTCCACCCGCCGACAACCCCTGCATGCAAATCCGCAGCGGTGGGCTCGTACGTGGTTTCGAAGGATCCCCACGTCTCGGCGCGGAGGTCAAATACATCGACTGTGGGCCGACCCGTGAAGAGCAGTGCGGTGTCATTGTGGACGAGCATGTCCCACCCGAGGAACATGCCGGAGGTCACCTTCGGGACTGGATAGTCAGGCAGTTGCCGCCAGACGTAGAGTTTTGTGAGGTCGAGCACCCAGACGTCGCGGTACCACGGACCGAGTCCAGTTTTGCGGCCACCAGCGACATACAAGTGGCCTACTCACAACATTCAGACTTACGGATGTTCAAATGCATTCTAGCGACCCACTGTTCCATATCCAGCTGGCGAAGTTCTCCCGTCCCTCCGTGACGCCGCCGGGCTTGGTGATTTGCAGCCGGGTCCACGAGCCGCGAACCTGCAGCGCAGGCTCCGCCACTGGGCCGTCCATTACACTCGCGTGTGGATCGGGATGCCGGGACTCACAGAGTTTCGTGATGCGAGGTGAGTCAATCATGGCCTTGAGCTCGGGCGTCTGATGTGCATCGGAGAGGCTAACCGTCGTGGTTAGCGCCGTCCAGCGGCGTGTCGCAGCGGTGCCAGAATTGCCCAAGGTCGCGAGAATCTCCGAGGCGAGACATAGGCCTGAAACGTGGAGGAAGGAGAGCTCCGGGATATCCATGATGTAGTCCTTCCAATCTGCATAATCGGTCAAACCAAATGATTCCGGCACCGAAAACTTGTGACCGACCGTAGAGTGGTTTTTCGGAGGCATGATAGTTGCAGCGGTAAAGCGAGTCGAGCTCTTCGCACCACGCCAGAGCCTGTAAAGTATCAATAACCCGCAAATAATAGAATTTCTCCCATACAGCCTGGATTTTGTTTTCCCGCCGCAAACACTTGGCCATCCCAACGCAGCACCCCATGAGATTCGTCCGTTTGAAAGGACCGATTTTAGTGTAGAGTTCTGTAATCATGCCGGTCCCGGGGATCTTGTACCCCTGCCCCACGATTTTGCGGGCCTCCTGGAGGTAAGTCGCTTTTGCGTCGTCAAATTGGCCGGCTGCAAAAAAAGTGTCTCCTTGCCGACTGCCACCATCAGTGGGGGAATGCGGAGACTATTAATCACCAACTGAGTCAACGAGAGTTGAAGCGCCATTCGTAACATGGCCATGCCGTCCATGGTGGTTGTGCGCAATGCTGGTGAGAGCAAGGCAGTGATGACGAGGGGAAAAGTCCGAAATGAGAAAGTCTGATGCGATCATTTTGTGTCATCCCCGATCCCACGACTCGCTTCCATCCTTTTCTCTCCCACCACGATGAGTAAACATATTGTTCTCATTTTCGGCGCGACTGGCGAAACCGGCCGATCTATCCTTCAAGGCTTCTTGAAGATTCCAACTCTTTTGTATGCGGTTTCAAAGTTCTTGCCCTTATTTGAAAGTAACGACTCATGGCCCTTGGAGTAGGATGTCGAAGCTCTCGTACGTCCATTCTCACTGGAGACCGCAAGTGAAGAAACTGGTCGAGCTTGGTGTCAATATCCGCGTGGCCGGCCTCAGTGGTTCAGTTGAAAAGCTTGGCGACGTTCTTAATGGAATCGAAATTCTCATCAGTGCAATCGATGCAACGGGGCAGCTGGCGCAAATTAACTTGGCAACGGCTGCGAAGAAGGCGGGCGTGAAACGATTCATACCCTGTGGTTTCACTACCATCGCTCCGCCGGGCGGTGTAATGGCATCGAGAGATAGTGTAAGTTGAAGGCTTGAAAAAATCACGGCTCTATATGTGACTGCTCTAGTACCCCTTCCGCAGAAAGAGGAAGTGTATCAAAACATACGCAAGTTATTCCTGCCGTATACTATCATCGATGTCGGATACTGGCAACCAACTCTCTTACCCCACTGTGCCGTCGGGACGTGTGGACTACGCCTCCCTTGCCAAGCCTAACGTTCACATCCACGCGGGCGGGACCGCTCCCACCCTGCTCACCGACTTAAGAGACATTCGGCGCTATGTCGCGCTAATCATCAAAGACGATCGCACGCTGAACCAATCCGTCGTGACCTATTCGGACGTCCTCTCTGAGAGATCTTCAGGCTGATGGAGGAACTGTCGGGAGAGAAGATCGAGCGTAAATCCGTGCGTCCTATGGCGTAAAGTTATTTCTTCTAAACTAAGATTATTTTCAGGTCTCTGCCGACGAGATCATCACATCGCGTGCCCAATTTGCAGCAACCGCTAAAGCAGAGCCCGACAACCACCTCGCGGTCCTGATGTTGTTCGCCACGGACTATCACTACAGCAAGTACGTGCGCGTCGATAACACACCACAGTACGCTGCGTACTCGGGATATCTCGACGCACAAAACCTGTACTCGGATTTCAAACCAATCAGATTCCGAGATATGTTGCGCGAGGTTCTGGCGGGGAAAGCGGAGATGCCATACAAGCATCTAGGCTTGGTTTTTGGTCGGGATAAATGAATGGTTTGCGGTTTTTCAAATTCCGATATTGCTGGTTAATTTTGGGTGCACATTCTCTCTGGTAGGACGAGGGGTGATATTTATCTTCCCTTTGTATTCACCTGACAAGCCACTGGGCCGGAGCACAACTGGCTTGTAAAACGAATAAGGGCGGATCACGATTGATGGCGGATCAAACAGCATCGATGGCGCATCAGATGGGAGTTTTGAGCTCACCATCGCCAGTCTGTGGATCATCGAAGTAGCGGCAATACTATCTAAACCACCGCCAGGTCGTTTTCAAGTCTCCATGTGACAACGGCCGGTGAACACAATCATTCCTCATGATTTTCACCTGGTCAGCTCTGCTGGCAGTGGTTCAACATTTATTCCCTACACCGCGATGGTATAAGATAAGTTGAGTATTTCTCAACATCATTTTTCCGGACTTGCACTCCCCATCCCCTCCATGCTCACCGATACCCTACTCTCTAGCTTCACAGCTGCCGCCGCTGCAACCCACGCTGCTGCCCAATATCCGGTTATGTCGGCTGTCATGGGACCCTGGGTAAGCCCGACCGCTTCAAATGCACTCCACATTGAACTCATATCAGCCAGTTTAATGAAAACCTAATGGGCATCACCGGTGACTACGGCGAGGGAGCAACTATCGAGGCTGCCACGGAAATCACAAAAAGGACTGCTGAGAAACTGCTGAGTCCCGCTAGCCGGGTATGTATATGGCTTCTTACTCCGGATTAGTGATAACTCTCCACTCACAGGGCAGGTTGCTGGCGGCTCGGGGAATGATGAGACTCCGCTATCTTGCTTCTTAAATTTATTCCGGCATTGAATTTCGCTGCAGCCCTGTGCTGGAATAGCAAGATCTTCGAGTACGTGACGTCCCGCCCGCGGATGGGTCGGGACCGAACACGTCACTCGCAACGACCATTACGCTCAAAAGCGGCGCGGGCGTGTCGACTACCTCCCACGCAAGCTCCCCCGTGTTCTTCGCGCCGTCGGGCCCACACGGAAAGGTGAACCCAACTATTGCAAAAGAACTGAGTGAGAACGATAGAATCAGACGCTTTGGTACCAGGTTCGCCCACCCGTTTCAATTTCAGCTGCATATGCCTTGAGATTATTTACGGTCGTTCAGTTATACCCTGGGGATTTCAATCGCACCACGGTCCTCGAGAAACTGGCTATCGCAAAAGTGGCCGGATTCAGGGCCGCGCTTGTGACGGTAAGTAGATAGTGGCTTTGAGGGATGCAAGTCGCGCGACTGGCGCACAGGTGGTGACATACCACAGAGGTATCATTCCCCTGCTCATATTCTCCGTTTTCCCTCTACTCACATGGTCACCGCATTGGTGTATTAAAGCCGGAAAGGCACAAAGCAACAAGCTCACATGGGCCGACCTCGCAGAACCACGGCGGCCGCCAGTCCGACGGCGCACCCGCGCCGCTCTAGGTACTTCTGGAGATCAACAAATACGCTCCCCGTCTCACGAAGGAGATCCCTGTCTTTGCCGATGGGGGGACTCAGCGAACCACGCGTTGAAGTTACTGGCGTTGGGCTGCAGTGGGGCGGCCGTGCATCTTTTCCCCCGTTCACTCCCAAGCCGCTCCTGGGCACTCAACTCACACGTTGCATTTGTTGTTTAGAGTCCAGTTTGCGCTGACAATAGAGCAGGCGGGCGTGGAGAAGTTGATCCAAACATGCCTGCTAAGATGAGACAGATTGGCGTCAGTAGCCCGTCAGAGCTGACACCGAAATACGTGCGTTTGTTTCCAATTTTGAGCTGGGGTGTTTCGATTTGACTTTCGACCCGTGCCGCATCATTTGATGATGGAAACATTTATCTGCTATTTTACACCTGTCGAGGGACTTTCATCCTCCTTGATGTTTTCATCGGGCTTGAAAAAGTGATCACTGACATTATCGCAGCGCGCGGCGAGTTTCATTTAGGACGGGGAGCTGCATTCAGAGCGCCTGTAGCTTATAATGCACGGCGGGGACGGCTGAATAGTTTGCACAAGGCTGCCTGGGATCTCGCAACACCTCCCTATTTCGGGGACTTCGTTACCTCCCGCCTTGTTCCGGGCGGTTCCGACCGCCTATTTCAGATAGATATGTGGTGGCTTAACCTTCCAGCGATCCCCAACTGTCGTCTCAATTTATTACCCGCTTACCTCTAGCGCCAGATGCTTTAGATATCGGCGTTGGACCTGTCCCGGGAGCTCCGTAGATATCTGCAATGTACCTCCCATAATGTATGCCTGGTGGCTCGACTTTTGCTTTGTTTGAAGAGGCGAAGATCAACTTGTCGCCCATTCGCTCCGTATCTCGAACGCAGTACACAACTAACCACCAAATCACGTATGGTGAATGATTTTCTGTTATCGTGTTCGGGGTGTTGAAATCGTCACGGTTAAAGCGTTCAGCGATTTCGCCCCAGTGTACATACATACATCGCACTCAAGCCCGGATCACGACTGGGAGGGATGAAATTATCACAAATTTCCCAAGCGGGGACGTTGCGGGGACGCGTTGATTATGTTTTTCATTTTGCCATCAGCACCGGCAGTGTACCAAGTTCTTCGGAGGTGCCTTGCCATTGCAATATTGCTCGTCCTAAACGACGGTCTAGATTTCAGCTTTAATCCCGTACCTATCCTTGAAGGTCCAAATTAACTTCAAGGAACTTACTCCTTTATCCAGATTTTAAGAAATCGAACGAGGACAAGTAATGGCCTGATTCATTCGGTTTTATGGCAGATCGGAAGACACCGGTTAATTTTCGAACGCCTCGGCCACGACCGGATGCATCTCGACTGTGATGACCAGTTTCTTTCACGTCAGCATGGGCCTCGACCGTTCTCGGCGTTCTGTGCTTCTGACTTGGCCAGACCTTAGCCAGACTTTAAAATTGCGACCACAGCGAACGCCCCAGAAAGCCCGTCCCAATTGCTACTGCCTCCATAATCGAGCCGTTCAGCTTCCCGAACGAAGGGAAATTACCCCCAAAAACACCCGCTCGCCGCTCTTCAGTTTGCGAACATGACGATTGAAATACATCGTGCTTCCTCTTACGTTCGACCGGAATCTCCGCTGCCGTTCCCGCCTCCGCACCTGCCGAAGGACGTATGGGAACCTGAATTTGGTGCGTACCATGCAAGTTATCGGAACACCCTGAACCCAAACCAAATTCTCAGGGCCATTCCACGACGATGATAGCGACGAAGAATATCATGAAGAATACTTTCTCGACCTCGGGGCGGACGAGGACGCACTGTGGGATGTCGAAATGGGCGACACGACGCGGGGTTGCAAGACAGAGTCGAATCTATCTCCGCCGCCGCGAACGTGGAACAGCAAGAGTGTTATTTCCAATATAATATCGTGCGTGGTGACGCTGAATCGATTGAGATGCCTCTTCTGACTTCATGCAGTCTCACTCCTGAAGATTGGATGGAAATATTCCGCCTCTTAGCATGTCTCGGGCTTCTGATCGCATTTTGGCGAGTAGCGACTACTGGAGAGAAGGGGTGGTCGTTGTGATAACAAATTCCCTGCCTCTTATTTCGCTCACGAGACACGCCCTCATCTGTACAAGTCCAATATTCACTGTATCTGTAGTCTAATCAGTCAACCCCGACGCCAAGATTTCAGTAGAAACGAGAATGCAACTCTCGACCCTGAAGAATTACGAAGGCCACATGCAAATCTAGAACGGAAGTCTGATACGAATCACAATGATTGAGAGCTCAGGAGCAATTTTTGTTTTCTGAAACCGATGTTGGGCGGCCGAGAAGAAACCCGGAATCAGGGAGCAATAGAATTGTTAACCAAAAACAACGACTCGCGTTCGGAAGCATCAGTCCCATTACGACCGTGAGTCTACCAAGTTGTCGAATTCAATCGAGCCTGTGCATACGTCATATCCTTTGAGTCGATATCGGGCATAGTTAAGAGACCAGAAATGGCACATATAGAAACGACGGCGGTGTCACTTCCAAAATCGACCGCTCGACTTCTCCACAGTCGCTCCATCGACGCGCGTCATGGTACACTCCACTACGTCCTCGACCCTATGCGGTGGCTGGGGCAGCCCAGCCTTCTTCGTGCCCGCATCCCCCATGTCTGTCGGAAAAATCGATTTGGACGGCTACTCGGGAAGTTACTCGGGTATGCAACCGCGATTACTGCTAAGACTCGATTACACATTGGCCGCCGTCGTAGATAATTCATCCCAAGATTGAACTTGATTGAACGTTGCTGACGTACCGAAGAGAATTGAACGATTCTCTGCCCAGTTTCGTCATTCAGGGACGAATTCGAGGATGAATTCGACGCAGCCTTCATCCCTGCAACATGGTTGTAAAATCTCATTTTGCCTGCGGGGTTTTTAAGGCAGGTGACGATTTCGAGCCTGAATGTTTCAACAGCGCGTGTTCGTAATATTTTCTGGCCGATCTCGAAAACCAAAGTAAGTTAACACACTAAAGAGGAAAGAAGGACTTGGCAGCAGAAAGCAAGCCATCGTAGTTAAAGTGATGTATCTTGGTGCGGCTCCGATGGATCTAGACCGGAGCGAAAACCCAGTTCCCCTTTCTTTACCATCTCTGCGATTCCAACAAAAACATTGTCGAAGTCGTCCGGAGGGAGTTTCCGCTCGCGGCTGGAGAGCCACCAGAACCGTGCCTGGAACGGTTCGCAGCTGGGTGGGTAAATGAACTCCCATATCTCTCCTCTGAACCTCGATGGTGCTTTGTCGTGCGTGCGTCCAGGAACCAGGCGGGAGGCCAGAAAGTTCAAGTAGGTGTCGGGAGTAAACCGGAAGAGCGTCGTGAAATTGAAGTAGTGGAGGTTGGGAATGAGGCATTTTTGCACCTCAGCCGTGTATGTGAGGCGCTGTAAGAGTTGATCTGTGACCACTACATGGTCGGTGTCTCCTCCGCAGTCCGAGATCGTGAGTGTTTTCAACAGTGGCAGCACTGCAAGACACTGAACCAGCTCGTCGTCCGTGATTATTATGTGAATTTCGAGTTCGATGAGATGGGCATGGAAGGAGGAGCGTGCAGCGAACGTAAGGAAGTGTGTGTGGTTCCAAAGTGGGGCTGGCTCGAAGAACTTCCGGTGCAGTTCGAGTGCTAGCAACCGAGGCAAAGTCAGGGCCGTGAAAATGGAGCCCAAGGCCTCTTTTGCGCGCTCAGGAAATCCACCGCTGGTTAATGGTAATGAGAGGGCAGAGATATCGGAGACGATGGACGGTTTGTCCGTGTCCGTTGCGGGGGCCGATGCTATTTGCGTCGATGGCAAAGCAAAATTTGGCATGCGGTGACAGCTTAGACATGAGGGAGAGCTGCCCGAAGAGATTCGACTGGAGGGGTGCGGAGCGATACTCGAAGTACCGCAACCTGGCCCAGGGAAACTGGGGCACGCGGGAAATGCGCCCATCGAACGTGACCGCTGTCAGCCGAGGAGCGGACTGAAATATGTCAAATTCGATCGGGGAGCCCCCAGGATCGGCAATGTCGAGAACCTCTAGAAGTAGCAGTTCATTCCTCGCGTCGGTGAGGAAATGGTAGGAATCAGGATTGATGCAGAAGAAGACATTTCGCCACCGCGAGGAATGTCGAACCAGCAGCTGCAAGAGAGGAGGTTCGGGGGTATCTCCCAAATGCATGACGACCAAGGTGAGGGGATAGCTTCCGCTGCGTTCGAGTGAGGCTCGAATGCGACCCGTCAAGGCCGACGCCGACGTCGTGCACTGTGCCCATAATGTAGTATCCACCACAATCGTCGACGCGCCAGCTCGGGAGGTGATTCGTCAATGACATTTTCAAAGCGAGAAGTATCGAGGGGAAAGGTCTTGGAACGAAGGATGCCATGAAGCTGAGCGATTTGTGCGGGGTCACTAGCCAGACGGAAAAGGTCGGATTTTGGAAAGCGTGTTCTGCCACAGTTGTCGCAGATAGAGGAAGAGTCAAGAAAAGCCATGAGGATGAACTGTCTTGCGAGCAATCCTTCTGAGCGTTATGGATGCTCTAGCGCTCTGAGACCCGTGGACTGTTGCAGGCAATGTCGTGGCAAGCGCCAAAAGACGGTTATCACTGATGGGGTCAGTTTCCGGCTATACTCCGCCGGCTCGGCCGGGCATGAAATGAATTATTCGATTTGAACCAAAACCGAATAGTTGCAAGTTCAAGTCGTTGAGTTCCATCGAATCAGGTCTGTAGGCGCGTATATCCCTTCAACAGATCTCCCAGAAATTGCAGTGCTTCGTGCTGCGTTCATTTCCGATTCAACTTCAGCGAATATCTGCGCTTGTCAGTTTCCAATGAAGTGTTCCCGGACAGTACAAATCAAGTCAGTCATGGCACTCCCAGAAATACCAACCCACTGCGTCAAAAATTGAAACCAAAAAACATACAATAAATAATCGATATTAATCGCTCATTCATCGTCGTCTCCATGTCTATTTGTTAATCCCGCAATCGCCTCACGCAGCCCCAGCTTTTCCTCAACCTACAAATCGCCTCGTCAGCATCCAGTAATGGTCCCGACGCAAAGAAAAGTTTGGCGTAAAGATAAAAGAGGAAACGCACCTCTCTCCTCCTCACAGCATCCTCCCTGCCCACTTCCGTCCCAAACACCCGGTCCATATGTTCCAGCGCGACGCCCGCGGTCTCGGGCACGCTATACGTCGTCCAAAGATATGCGAGGAAACACGCGGTGGCGAAGGGAGGGAAGAGAAAACGCACGTAGGCAACGCCTCCATCATAACCGGCGCCCATAAGGACTGTGTGGTGTACCGCAATGATATAACTTTGCTTGCGGATGGATGAATGACAACGCACAGTTATTTGCCCAATTCGTCGCAGTCGCGAGCGCTACGCCCCGTCCGCTCACCGAGAGCGGAAACACCTCGCTCGGGAGCACCCACCCAATTGGCCCGAAGGACACGCCGTATGCGAGGGTGAAGGTGTAGATCCCACTTGCATGAGAAACAAATTAGTAAGAAAGATATTTTGTGTCAAGTGAGGGGAGTGGACTCACGCGACGGCGGTCCATGCGGCAATTTTGTGCGATGGCCAGTCAGTTTGTAATTGTTGCACCTGGGACAGAAAACAAACATTAATGTTTTCGTTCCCGTGAAGTTAAACAGGATAAGCGCACCAAGAGAGCGATGAGCAGGTGCGGCGCGGCCATGACCGCGCTTCCATCTAAAAATGACAAGTGGCGCTCTCAAGTCCTGACAACAACCTATATTGTCAGGGAATAACATAGCATGCAAACTTGGTCAGCCGAGCATCGACACAACATAAAAAACGAAGAGGAGAAGAATTCCCATGACCCGCCTTGACACGAATAAGACGAATGGGTCGGATGCCACAAATAAAGCGAATGCAACGGAACAAAACAAAAACACGCACCCAACCGGTCAATCCACACCACGGCAGGGCCGACCGCAAGGAACTTCACGATGCCGATCCCGCCCGAGACGATGAGGCCAACGGTGTCACTTTGCAGGCCGATGCTGCGCACCAGTGTCGGGCCGTAGTATAAAAGCGCATTGATGCCGCTCCATTCTGCGCAATGGGCGTGTTAGTTAGAATACAAATATGAGTCGGTTCAGGGCTGAATACAAATGAAGGCTGGTTGTTCGGTGGCTACGAATGATAGACGGGGAGGTGGAAATGGAATTGAATGGTTGGAGTGGAATTCAAACGAAGGGAGGGTGCATATCCGTGGTGGAAAGATATCCGAGGGAGAAAGAAAGAAGAACGAAAAAACGCACATTGAAACACCATCATAAGCACGCCATTATACTCCGCGCCCTATACTTCTTCGTCAGCGTCGCCTCCACGCGCATTTTGAGCATTTCGAACTACACAAGGTGTAAGTAAGTAAAGCTCAATGAATAGATAGATAGAGAGCTGAAAAGATAGCGGCGGAACATAGAGGAGGGGATAGAAACGCACCTTCGTCAGCGCGTCGTCCCGTCTACGCAGCTTGACAAGGCTCGTCTCTGCCTCGTCATATTGGCCCTTGAGCACGAGCAGACGGGGTGAGGCAGGGAGGAGGAGGAGGGCACCGACTGCGAGTAGGACGCCTGGCGTGATCTGCAAGCACGGCGGCGCCACGAGAGTGAGCTCGGTGCAGCCGTTTCGGAGGACATGATGGCACAGTCTTAGCAGAGCTGAGAATTACGGCCGCCGCTGACCAATCATTTGGTACTGGTTGTGCGGCCCGCTGTTCCGTCCGTGGCCCGCGCAAGTAATTTCGTAAAGTTCGAGTGGACTGACCGGAGGATTTGAGTACCATGGATCTCACAGATACTAGATATGTGAGCGGAGGAATATAGGGCGGCGGAGGATGTCGATTCCGACTTACTGCTTCAAGTCTGTTTGAGGGAAAGTTGATTCGTTGAATTTTTGTTGCATCTGAGAACAATTTGACGTTCAAATACTTGCAGTTTGAGATATATAGAGAAGGTTGCCTATCCTGACGCTGACAGGGTAAAACAAATCCAACAAGGAGTCGAATGCACAAATAAGCTACGGGGAATCGCCCATGCCATCGGAGGGATTCGAGTCGAACCCTCATGTTTCGCATAACTGGTAGCACTGCGTTTCAACCGGTATTGTCGCAGATGGCCGATCTGAGCATAATCGGCCATTGCTGCCACTTTGCCGGCCATATTCTTGACGGCCATGTTGGCGCCATTTCAACGACCAAATTGTCGGCCACTTCCTCATCAGGGTAAAGCTCGGTCATTCGAATTATAATCGTTTCTCCCTCAGTTTGGACGGTATAGCTTAGATTTTGGACCGGTGAACAGAGTGGACATAATATAATACATGTGTGAAGTTTGAACGTCAGGAAATAAAGTAATAAATAATAAATGGACGGCTGACGATCGACGCAAAGCACCATCGACGCGACCGGATGCAGCTTTCACCGACGCTTCATGGCTGCAGCACACGCGCATATTGACGGGGACTCGAACCGACTCCCCACTTGCACCGGAAACAACATACCGGCCGAATCAGATAGCGGATGGGATATGCACGGTAATAATTCGTGTGAAGTCCCTCCGAGGAACAGGGCTGTTGATCGACTGAAAGAGCGAACATACACGAGCAAAAGTCCATTACACCCAGAACCAATAGGACGAACCTCCTGCGCCTTATCGGAGCCTCCCTGATGCGTGAAGACGGTAACTCTTGGTGGCTGTAGCGGACAGGGCCACCTGTGACAAGAGTTCGCGCCATACAACAGTAGAAATCAATGCAGCGATTGCGGAAAGAATACGTGCTCACCTGCATTCTGCGACTCAAGCGACACCGATATCATGAACATTGTGTCGCACCAACGCTGGCGTTCGAGGTATTCTGGGCCTCTCAATCACTGCTGAAGTGATATAGCTGAAGCAAAAAAGCGACCAGAAGCTGTACAAGAGCGACGACTAGTACCGACACCGAGGTAACGCGCTGATGACATTTATTCAGAAGTCATTGTAAGGATGAAATAGAGTTCGGTGCACGTTCAAGGATCCCACAACGAGGCGGATATAGAATCCCTTCATGATCCATCTATGAGGACCATCATTGCTTGTTGAGAATGAGTGGGTAAAATACAGCGGGTGGGATATCCAACAAGCAGTCGAATGTAAAAATACGTACCCACCTATGTCGTAGCGCTTGCGCTTTCACATGATGCGCGAATGACCTACCCTGGTCGACGACGGCCGGCATTATACAGAATGTCCTTTCTGTTGTACGGGAAGACCCTTGGCTACATATGTAACCTCAGCCTTGAAAAATATATTGAACCGGTCTCAATTACAGTCTGAGCTAGCTGAAAACATCCAGAAATTACTGTATTTCCTCAAGGCAGGGTACATCTGCTGAGCTCTGATAGAGTTTGGCTTCCATGTTTCCAAGTTTCCCTGACTGCCGCTAACTCAGTCAAAATGACTCCAACAAGCAGTCGAATCTAAAAACATGTAACGGGCAGTGACATGCCGTCGGAGGGAGTCGAACCCCCGTGTTTCGCGTAGTGGCGTGCCAGGCGTACATCATGAGCGAATGACCTACCCTGGTAAACAACGGCGTGTGTTGGTATTAACGAGGGGCGATAAGCGTCCAGTACCTTGAATCAAAAACGAGAAGTACTTCACCTGGAAGCCACTCCATTTACTCCAGTGAGCGAAGCTTTTTCAAGTCGGTCGTGGTGGGAATTGGGGAGGGTTGATTTGCTTCCATAAAGACAGTCAGACTTCATCCACGAGCTCACGGACCCATCCTACCTAAATCCTGAGTTAATTCTTGAAATCACTAAGTAAACCGTGGGACTCAATCAATGATGCGAGCCGAGAAGCCGAGCGTTACTTGCAATGCTTACAAGTGTTTCGTTCTTCTCGTTCTCACCTCCGCATCAGTCTGTGGTGCCGCACTGCCTTCCAGAAACCAAGTGTGTTCCCGTAACCATTGATGAGACTCCTTCTCATTTGGATGCGCGTAACGGTCCCTTACAGTACACATTCCAGACGTTACCCAATTGCAACATGCGTATACGACATACTCTTACCACGCTGCATTTCCCGTGGTTCTGGCACGCCTCTCCGCGCGGTTCAGTCTGCCCTTTTTAATAGGAAGGCACAGCAATCACATATTCACACTTGCACGTGCTGAAACGTTGAATCTGGTCGACTGCAACGCACTGCGATTGCATTTCGATTCCGTTCGGCCTTCAGGCTCGAAATTTGGAGTCTTGTGAACTGCCCCTGAATGCATTAACAATAAAGAATACCCTACACAGCCGTTCACGGCGCAGGCCTGATTACCGTAACGGGACACGAATTGATCGCGGTGGTGCCACATCAACCAACGAGAGAAACGACTGAGCCAAGAAAAGACAGGGCACGAAATTGTACGGAAAAGACAGGGTACAAATATGTGGGGAATATGTACGAGTACCAACTAGCTGTTAACAGCGTCCGAAGAGTTCAATGCTAGAGTTCAAGTTTAAACAACCTCAACCCTGCCATGCGACGCGGGGCTGCCTCCAAGCACACACACGCCACGCCCGCACCCGCAGACTCAGAGCACGCCCGTCGCGGCGGCAGCAACGAGGCCGAGGAGCGTGCTAACCGCGAGGACTGGCCCGCCGAATCCGAATACAGATACGTGCGAGCGCGTGCCGGCGCTGGACGCGGTGGCGGACGCCGCGGAGCGTGCGTTTGAGCTAGATGCCAGGGAGCCGGAGGGGCGTATGGAGCCAGACATGGGCATGGACATGGAGCCAGACATGCCGGACATGGGGGACAGGGAGTTGGTGGGTGCGGGGGCGGTTCTGTGAGATGTGATCAAGGTGAGTTAGTCGGTTGTAAGAAACGAAACAAGGTGAGGGGGAGATGTGTGATAAGATAATGAAAACGAGGGTTGAAGTAGGATGAGGAGAAGGTGAAGCAGGATGTCGGGTGGAACGACGACGTACGCAGATGCGCCAGTAGCGGACGGGAAGGGGGTGGCGCTCTCGCTGGTGAGCACGGGTGCGGCGATGGAGAACGGAGAGCTCGTGGCGTAGACGTCGTTGATGTTCGCGATGTTGACGAATTGGATCGTGTAACCCTCGCTGGTTGAATAAGATATATAGTCAGCGTTTCAATTTCAGGTAGGAAAGGGACAGGTGAAAGGGAAAGGGCGACGTACCCGGCGGGAACGTTGGGCAGCGTGACCTGGATCTTGCCGTAATCGGGGTTGACGCTGTTCGCGATTGCGAGGGCGTTGTTCTGCGTACACCCGTACCGATTAGTATCCACTGGGAAGCTGAAGAACCAGCCGAAACAACGCAATAAAGAGATAGGAGAGAAGGAAACGAGGTATTGAAGTGGAATAGCGAAAACGGAGGGAGAAAGAAATGACGGCCAAGGAAAGGAAAGGACGTACAAAATCGGGATGAGCCAGCTCCACGGAAAACGTGGGGAGGTCGTCGGCGTCGGTCCACACAATCGTCGTCTCCCCTGCCGACGTAGGTGCTTCCGGCGCCTCGATTGAGACGGCTGCGACGAAGGTGGCGAGGAGTAGCACCGGGGCACTGTGATGGGCAGGGAAAGAAGTCAGAGAAGAAAATCTCGATGCAAGGATCCCGACGGAACAGAACCGCATACGAACAACTCACCACAGTTTGAGCGCAGGGAACATTTTTCTTGGGAGGATTAGAGGATTGTAGGTATGAAAAAAGGTGGGTTGGTGGGCGGAGGAGGGTACGACGAGGGAAGAGAAGAAAGAACGAGGGCGTGGCACTACATGGCGACGGGCCTTTTGTACCCCCGCTGGCGAGCCGAAGAAGCGCGGATGTCTGACTAAGGAATGAGTCTAATGAAAGCAGGTAAGGTTTGAGTCTAATGAAAATAGGCACCAGTGTTGAAGGCAAGCGATGCACAGCCCGAATTGAGCTTGAAAGTACGGCAGAAGAACAGGCGCGGGTGTAAGGTGGGGTTCGGGTAAGGGGATTGAAGATGCTGGACACACTGCAGCAGTCGAGCCACGTTTGCGAGTCACTGACACGATGTTAATAGTGAACTGATATTATGCATAAATTAACCAACCATGAAAACGACTCTTACACGCGGCAGTCCCACCGAATCCGCGCTCTTGAAAGAATAAATTAAGCAAGGCACGACTCGTGGTGAGGATATAGACTCACCATGAACAACACCTCATTCCCTTCTATAAACAACTCTGCGTCCCTGCCACAAAACTCCCCCGACCGCATTCTCGTTGCATCCAGAAAACGATAGAGCTTGAACTCAAATGCAGCCGAACCAATGCCGGATTAGCATCCTCTGGAACGCATCCTCCGCAAAGCGGACTGGAGGCAGTAACTCGCGATCTGTGCGACTTGAGAATCAGAATTTTATTTATTGACTTGAGATAACGACACAGATAGACCTTGGACAGATGCATATTCGCGAGGCAATCATGCTCATCATACCATCGTGTCCCTCTTCCTTCTCTGCTGGGACATACAGTTATCCACAGCTCCACGCAGGGAGGAGTTTGGTCACGTCCGCGTCGTAGTGCGTCGGAACAGGTGGATAAGCATCCTATCACGATGATTGTTGCGATCAGATAGAAAGACGGAATGCGACAGCGAGGAAATGTATTGTTCTCGAGGGTCAGAGACACATAATCTTGAGCACGCCGCGTAGTTAAGTAGTCGTCGAGAACGGGTTCGGAAGGACCGTTGTGGAGGACATAGCCTTCATTAGATCCAGATATATAGTCCTCCCAAAAGCCAAGTCAAAGAACGACGGTTGTCATGGTGGGAAGGAACAACAGGTCTTGAAGCCTCTGGTAAATAAAGCCAAAGACGTGGCCGGATGTCGGCTTGTGGTTCGATCACTGATTCGCTCCCACGGTACATATCAAGAGGTGTTTCAGCCGGAGAAAATTACAGGAAAAAGCTGATGGCATGGATTCACTGTACTTAGGAACCTTGTGATAGTCTCGCCATCTACGCGTTTCTGTCCCTCGGTTGTGAACTGGAAACACCCCCCAATACTGTACTATTTCGTTCAATTCTAACTGTCTGTGACCTGTGACCCATCGATTCGAACTTGGGATTTCGAAAATGGGCTGGAGTAGCCGTGACACGGGAAAAAAAATCGAAAATTGGGTGGAAAGGGGCCGAAATGGTTCTCAACCACTGCCGATGGCTCACTGAGCAATGTATGAGGATGTAGAGCACAGAATGCAGTGTAAAACATTGAACCAGCCCAAAGAGGGTAAGATCAAATCAGATGCCGATGCCATAATCAAGCCATAATTACACTTATTTTTCTCTACCTCCTCTTGACCTCCTCGCCCCGTCTTCGCAATGGGTAGTCTTCCCGACATCTTCAAGATCCCGGATGTTGCCAGAAAGGCTCTCGTTACTCCAAACCAACCTACTGGTTGCCAGCCCCATCACGCTGCCGTCGGTCTTAGCTCGTCCGGGGATGCTGAAGACATAGATGCAGAGATTGTCGTGACTGCCGAAGATGAGCTAGAAACGGGCAAGCAAAAACGACAGCCAAACCAACAGTATGTGAATTTTTGGAGGGATGCTAATGATAAGGGTGATGATCTAGATGTACCGGGGTTGTAGTAGTGTATCTGACCTGCATTCGATAGCCAATTGTGTGTCAATGAGCCAGAGAGGAGGGCGAAACAACTGCCAGCGCTGAGCATGGTGAAAGGCAGAAGCAAAGTGTGAACCTCCTGATCACATCAAACTCGGTAAGTATTCCGCGAGAAGGCCGCGGCGCAAGGCGCCGCGCACGCAAAAACTGGATTTTTGGGCTGTTTTTCACGGATTTTGTGACCGTTTTGAACATTCGAAAATGCCTTCGGTGACCAGTGACAGGTTCGAATACATTCGAAAATTTTTGGGCCTGTGACCCGTGACATCCGAATTGAATGAAATAGTACAGTAAATAAAGATGACTAAATGACCATTTGGATGATCTGGCGAAGACTTGCAACCATCTCGAGGCCGTTCAATCAGCCGGATCAAGCCTCGCTTCAAAATCTGCAGACCTCGTTTATACCATTTGGACCCGTCGTCGACCAGGGCGGGTTATTCGCGAATCATAGGGAAATTCGTCACGGAGTTCGACTCCCTCCGGCGGCATTGCCATGTCAGATAGCTGATTTTTACATCCAAGTTTTAATTTGCTCATTTTATACTCAGCCGCATTTTTGGCCGGCCAGGATCGAGATGCATAAAACATGGAAGGCCACTCCATTTTCCACCGTTGCCAAGATTTCAAAATTAAGCTGTACCCCGTCTGTACAATGACTTCTGCACGTCATCAGTAACCCAAGCTTCCCCAACGGCAATTTATACCCGCCCTTTCTTCAACCAGCAAAATTTTATTTTCTCCCACACCAAGCCCTAATTCAAACTGCGAATCGAAACCCTCGTTGACTGCGGCGGTTGCTCTTCCTCGGTACTTTGCGCCAGGTTTTCTGAGAGGGCAGCGGGGGTTCGACTCCTCCCGGCGGTATGGTGGGGGAAAACAAATGCCTTTTCACATAGTTCCCTTCGTTTGCCATATCTGCGCGGTTCTGCAGCCTTAAGTTATCTCCATGCCCGCCCTATTTATTTTTTGCGTGACCGCTTAAAATTGATCGCTTAAGGGTGCTGGTTTCTGGGAATACAAATCACCAACAAATCACAGCCTTGCCTCTCGCAATAAGTAGCTACATGGAGCCGAATGACCGGTCTGGCCGCTGGAACGGCAAGATGGACGGAAGCACGCGAGAACCGTGTTAAGGAAAAGTGAATTACGGCCAGTGCATTCGAGTCAAAAAAAACCGAAAATTCGGAACGAAGGTTACAGTGACAAAGTCGAAAGAAGATCAATTGTCGAAGCATGTACTTGAATCTTAACGAAGGGCGAAAACCCGTGGAGAGGACGTAACTTAAAGCCAGCATATCAGCGAATGCATTGATATAGTGTGCGACTTAGGTGTCAAGTCATCGAAACGCGAGGAAAAACTTGAAGACGTATGCAATGAACTTACACCCATAAACATCCAGGCTCATTACACCATAAACCTCAGGTTCAATCTTGGAAGTCTCTTTTCAGGTTTTGTGGTGGCAAGTCAACTTCGAGTTCGACCATTGAAATCTCCTACGCGTTCGGAGATCTTAGCCCGACGCATCGACGTGGCACAACTCAATCCCATCTGCCCAGATACTGGCGACAAGGAAGCACCACGGGACTCTTGACCACGTCCGGTTCAGGGAGGGGACGCGGATGTTAGATACATCTTCTTAATAAGGCCATTTTCAAACCCATGGCCGGCACTGGCCCTTTCCCATCAATGAATTGAACGGTCGGAGAGACTTCTTTCCAGCCAACCATTTTTACACTTTCCCTCAAGTGGCGCGAAATTTGCTTCCTGTCATATCGAGGTCCTAAACAATGACTTCCAGTAGTCGTGGACTGAGACGCTCGTTCTCAAATAATGATTGTGCGGTGGAATGGTGTGACGGAGGTTCGACTCCTCCCAACAGCATATGCATGTTGAGACCGACCTTTTCCTTTTTCGTAGAGTGTTTTCATTTTTTTACGAGTTGGCTGGAGAATTAAATAATTGTCGGCACAAGGGGATCTCCTCTCTTCGCTTCTAAATGCGAACAAGACTTGGTTAAATGAACCATGTGAAGACTTGCAGCTCCTGGATGACGCCCGGTCACGCACCCCTGCGTTTCTCAACCTGCACGAATTTTATGGTGCTTGATCGTTTGATCCGCTGGGTGCCTGGACGTTCAACAGATCATGGACTTTGAGGGCGCTAGGAAAATTTCCTGTCAGTTGATGCGAGAGAAGCACTACGTTCCGACGCCCCCTAGACACAGTCTTTGTAGGTGATAGCAGCTTATACCAGGTCAGCGTAGACGCCTAAACAGGGTCCGTTTAGCCGGCTAGATACATCTACACTTGGTCTACGCAGACCTGATCTGAGCTAGACAACTCTGTCTAGGTTGGGTCGGAACGCAGTGAAGCGCCCTCCTGATACCATGGTTGAGTCCACGCCATCTTCGTCACTTCGTTACTTCGCTTAGCGATGGGGAAGTTCGTGATTTTGATCGCATTCTGTGAAAGTTCGTAAGTTCAGATGAGTGCAGGTGAACATCGTCACTTCCTCTGCCCGTAACTTCACTAACCACATGACCGCGACCAGACATCTACGTTCTCACGGTTCAAGTCTTGAAGCATCTGTCTGTGTTTATGTCTGCCCGCTCTTGAAGCGGGTGCAGATGTTTGACCGTAGGTACATGACCTACAGTGGTCCTAATAAATTTCAATCTGCAGCTATCAAGAGACCGCGACGGAGTCTACCTCGGGCTTTTCGGCGAGGATCAATGCGTTCAATTTCAGAACAAGATAAGGGATCTCCTAAGTCTGGAACGAAATGACAGTTGAAAGGTTCATTTTAACTTGATTTCTCCCAGCTACTTGGCCAACTGAACCGGCAATGTTGATTCATGCAGTGTTTTCACTAAGTAGTATAATTATTCGACGATTACAACATCCAATAATAGTCGAAAGGTTCCAATATTTTTCTTCAGACCTCGCGCACACGGTGCCTGTTCCATGAGACGAATCTACGACGTTGTTCGAGTCCATAGCAGGGCAACAGAACTTCAGAAAACAGGATCGTTCCCTCACTTTGTTCCGGAATTTCCTCTAAATCATCATTCCCGCTGTGCGTCACGATTCCACAAGCGACTGGGGTGAGAAAATTGGATGGTTGACCGCAATCAACTTAACTGACTCACCAACCACTCATCGCCAACACACAATTGCATGCTGGAATGAAGAAAGTTCAAACAATGTGAGTGACGAGCATTCGCAGGAATCCGGTAGAGGTGACGAGCTTTCCCAGAATTCGTTCCATCTGACGATCTTTCACAAATTCCAATCAAAGTAACGATCTTTCACACACCTAAGCGAAGTAACGAAGTGACGAGGGTGAGCTATACTCACCATGGTTCGATACACCAGTAGTCTTTTTAGTCCTTTCCCATCAATGTCACCCAGCAAGTTCGGAGGAGCGGTTGGAGATTCCTTGTGTCAGGAGTTGTATGTTCGTTCTACTACGTTCTGAATCGGTATGGAGGGCGGGTAGGAATGATTTTCGTGGCTTAAGGTCTGTGGCAATTTTGGGAAATTCATGGGAATCGTCGCAGCACCAGAATATCCAAACGGACTCCGGAAGGACGAGGATGTACGAGCATTGCGATTCAAACGGATGGTACAAGTCGTATCGACCCGAAAGTGCATCGGAGCAATCTTGAATAGCCAAGGATTGAATTTTCATATTCCCGCAGCCTAAACAGGCGATCAAAGTCAAGTACGTCCAAATTGTGAGTGTTGTTCGACGGTCAAGCTGTTTTGAACGTAGAGAGAATAAATTCGACAGAAATATTCGTTCATGAAACGTATGGTAGAAATCATTACCGCTGGATGTCTGCGGTGAAGTGAGGACAAAGGGTTTCAAGAGCAGTTGAATCGGCATGGAGACGAGCGATGGAAATCATGGCAGGATCTTGCACGTTGTTGCAATAATGAGACCCGGCGAGACGGGGGATAATAAAGACGTACATCATTGAGTCCTCATGAGTTCACCAGAGACCTTTCCTCCTCACGAGCCGCCACAAATTCTGGCGACAGTGCCTCGACGGACTTCCAGCGGTCCTACCCTTCATGCCATGCGAAGTTTGGACGATGTGCAGCTTGGGGAAAATACCGGAGAGGAAGCGCGCGATCGGTGGAAAGGCTCCGGAGATTTGGGAAGAACAGGCCGCTTGGGCGACAAGCGTTCAGCGTCGGTAAAATTTCCGAAAGGCTCAGTGAAGATCCCAGAAGAGTCAAGTCCTTCACACGGGAGGCATAAAATCGGAAACGATCTGCGCTCTCGTGATAGCCCTTCGCAGGCGCTGCACAAAATCAGCCAAAATATTTCCGGCGTCAAGCAGCTGGACCTCGCACCCAAATTAAGGAATCCGCAGGCAAGTGCTACCAGAGCACTTCGATCAGCTTTCACCGTGGGTGAGAAATGGGAGCAAATCATCTCAAAAACTTCGAGAATGTTCAGGGCGCGATGCATTGCTGGGATCTTATACGGGGATGTCGAGTCGGTGGTGAGAGGAGGACAGGGAAAAACTGCGCACATAAAATGATGATTAACAAAGAGGCTGTGGTTGTTCCCATGCACGAGCCAACTTTTCTGAAACCCTCTGAACTTGTTGAGCGCTGTCGGATTAAGAGTACTTTATCATTCGTGGTCCGACCTCTCGACATAGCATGACCTTAATTTCAGTGTCAAAGTTGGGCCACCACGCGAAAACACGCCTCGCTAGTTAACATTGTACATTTTATTCGCAGTCCAGAAAAAGAATACATGGGGGTTTTGTGGGGGTCAATATGAAATATCGACTGGGCCTCTGTATTTGAGTCAACGGCTGCAGTGCACACAACTGCATGGATAAAATAGTACCTCTTCTCGACACCCTGCCAGTTCAAAAAATCAGCACATGGTACGAAGGAGAACACAAAACGTACGTACATTCTCGGACCACGCAATCTGTGCCTTTAATTCAGTGAGTCCAAAAGACAGGATGACATTGAATTTGAGCTCGTAAAAGACAGAAGCGGGCCGTCCTCCGATTCGCCGATATGTAGGGTGCTTGATCAAACGCGAAGTGTCGGCCTCAATTGTGCAGATGGGTTTGAAGAGTTCTGAGTCGGGTACGATTCAGCGCTCCTAAAGATTGGAGATAGGGAGTACCGTCATCAATGTCCATCCAGCGAGGATTATCGCTACCGAGGTAGATAAACAGATCAAGAGAGAAATGGTCGAGGGCAGCACAGTCTTCGTTCCTCATGAAATAGTCCTGCTTGAACTCTTGAGTTTCACAGACTTGCACGCCCTTGACGAGTATCGATAAGAGTAAGGCAGGGAGAATTTTGAGCGCACCCTCGGGAGTATTGCGCTGAAGCAATTGGGGATAAATAGATCCCCGTTGAATCCTCTGTAACGCGTTCTAAGACGGTTCGTATGCTCCACGTCCATGGGGTTGTAAGGTTCCGAGCACCGGACGCCATAGGTGAATTTAGCGACACGGGCGGAGACATGGTGGTCGATGTAGAAAGACACTGCGCCATCGGCAACTGCCTTGTTTCTGTCCGGGTCAAATTGTTACTACGAGTTCATGCCCGCGAAGGAAGACGCACACATGAGCATCTGGCCGGACGAGATTCAGGTTCAACTGGTTCGAGTCCAGTCTTAACTTCAACTCCGAAAATAACCAGTCGTTGGCGGCGAATCCTCCGACCAGAAATACGGACTGGTGGAGGTTATCCGATACTGTGCAGATGCTATCGTAAGGACTTACAGAAACTTTGAAATGTGCGCGTGCAGCAGACATGTACTGATCAATGACTGCGTCGACAATCGCCGAAATGGACGGTTCGAAGAATTGTTTCACCACAGACCTTTGGGGAACGTGTACTTCATTCGGTCGGTCACCATATAAGTTTCCAAATACTCACCCTGGAATCTTGAGTTGACCCCTAGAAATATTCAAACTTGGCTCATTGTCGCGACTGGTGCCAAATTTGATGTAGCAAAATTCTCCTCTGAAACTGAGTTTGGCGGAGGTGTCGAAAATGTCTGCGATAGAATCGATGTCGCCAGCGTATTTGGAGTTTCCGAGGTGTTCTTGCATGAGGAAACGGAAGATTGATGAGATGGATGTAACGCAGAAGTAGCTCCTTTACCTTGGAGATACCCTTGAGCGCGGGAAGTGACATAAATCGAACCTTGGAATAGACCTGGAGAACGGTCAAACAGTGTTGCAGTCATCCAGGAATTCAGCCCCACATTCTGGAGGCGCTATTTCCTCATAATGATTCCCGTTGGGCTTCTTGACAAGCCGATACGTGCTGAGATCGACAGTGCCCCCGCCAGCGTCCACGACAACGATTCCACGCCCTTGCTTGAAAAAGAATGCGTCGCGGGCGTGAGTCGCAAATATTGCGCATAATCGGAACGTACCGCGATAGTGTCCGTGCCGAGCCCATTCTCAATGCAAAAGTGCAGACTGGCTTCGCCCTCGGTGACAAAGCGCAGACGATCGTGAGCCTCCGATTCCGGAATCAGCCCCGCCATCACGACTGCCTCACGCATTAGAAACTGTTCTTTACCCTCCCAACCGTTCGGATGGGCCAATACGAATTGAACGTTATTCTGCAGCGATAGTAGGAGCGCACGGCCGTCGGGATGAGTCTCTTCGATGAAGGTTTTCGCGCAATTGAAGAGATATTTCAGGAAGTCGGCGAAGACGCTAGTGGGAGTTTGCCCGCGGTGTGGTAAAGGCGGAATGTCGGGCTGGTCGTCGGTCGGGCGTAAATGTAATTTAAACCTGCAAACCAGAAACAGTCGCTTTCAGTCGTGTATACAAGAGCTGGGCACTGACAATGGTGACGTACCATTCTGCAAGTTCCCAGCCACCATTTTGTGCCTGTTCAACGTACTCCGCAAGCGACGTTTCAGCTCCCAAGGCGCGAATAATCCCATCCGGCCCATATAGGATAGCTGTTGGGACCTTTGAGTCACCACCTACGTCTTGTTGACCAGGGAATCTGGGAAGCGTGAAAGGAGCTGCACTACAAAAGCGAGTAAGGCTAACCGCGTTATCGATCTAATCACCGGGACTTGTCCTGGCTCCAGGATGCTGATAGCGGATATGGACTATCACCGGGTTGCTCAAAGCCATAGGGCGACGCATGTACCTATATGAGACCCCGCTGAAGGTCGTACCCACGTCGATCCCGAATACCAATGTACGAGCTCCGGTGTATGCCTTCCGCGCGGTCATAATGGTAGCAGGCAGAAGAGCGCTGAAAGGGACATTGGTGGGCGTTAATAGAAGGACAGGTCAGCAAACAAAGTCACACCGCGCTATGCCGCATGTGAACAGCCTTCGAGAGATGTAAACAATGGTGAAAGCACAGCTTGACTTACGTGTTCATTCGCAGAGCTATACCAATCTTGTACCACGCCCGGCGCTCCGAGACACACCGCCCAGCCATGTCCTGTAGGATAGGACCTACGCCCTTCGATCGATTCCGATGCTTTCCAGGACTCCGTACCGAACGCGCCGAGGATGGATGGGAACAGCGACAGGCACAACACGTGTTCGAGAATGTGGGAAATGCTTCTCCAGTTAAGGGTACTAGTGGAATGGCCGAGGCAGACCTAGTGTGAGGCGCTCTCGAATTTCAAAAAAAAGGCGACGCCGCACCGACCAGCAGCGGCTCCGTCGACGCGGCGGCCTCCTCTTTCGAGAGCCGCTGCGTGACGAACAGCGCGAGTTCGGGCATCGCGTACCCGCCCCAGCCCACGTCGACCCAGTGAATTCGAGGACGACGCCAAAGGTGCCGCCGCCGCCTGTGAGTGGATAGGAATAATCGGTATTGAGTACGAGGCGAAGGAGAGACGGACGGGACGCACCGCCGCACAGCGCGAGGAACAGGTCCTCGTTCTGGCACGCGTTCGCGTTGCGGTACTGCCCGTCGCGGATGACGACTTTGAATTGCAGCTGCGGGAGAGAATACATCAGCACCACCGCGATTCCACGATGAGTGGCAATAGAAGAGACGCACCGCGCGGTCTACGCCGAGCCCGAGGACGGGGGAGCACGCCGTTCCCGTCGCCCTGCAGGAATCTGTCCGTGAAGCCTACGGTGGCGTCGCTGCCACCGACGAGCGTGATGTGGTTCGCCTCTGCGGGCTTCGAAGAATTGTACACCGACCTGGATTGGGCTGAATCAGTAGTGCTGCAGCAGTGAGGTACGAGGAGACGCAGACAAACGCACCCCGGCTGTCACGCCCGGGTATGGGTCCGTGCAGCCTTCAGTGACGAAGGGCGGGGTCGTACGAGATCGATGAGGCGGTAAGCGGGGGTTTCCCGTCGGCGGAGATGGGGAACTCTGAATTGAAACCATAAGATTCAGCATGGGGGCCGCTGAATTACGGCGGGACGGGATCCTGGCAGATGGAAGAAATCGTGCGACATGGAGGTAGGAAGGAGGAAATATAAGGATTAGTAAGCCATCACCGCCACTCAACCATCTTGTTTTGATCTTGTTTCTCCCGCTCATATGATCTCACTCGAACGATTGGCTCAGAGGATTCCGGTGCGTTCGAATTACAGGTATCTTTGTGGTTTTATCAGACAATACGCCACGACGACTTATCACAACCGGCGGCTTCCGCCGGAGGATCACTGCCTTCTTGAAGCTCTGGTGGGACGCCACGCGGGATTCTCGATGAAAGAACATGTGAGGGTATGAGTACCGGGTCTCGGAGCGATACTTTGTTAGATCCAGTCTTCAAGTCGGCCTACCTTCATACTCTTACCCCAACCGACACTTTTCCTTATGGCTGACATGGTCATCGGTTCCGGGTAAGTACAGCTTTGGCCACCATCTAACATTCTGACGAAGTAGGCGGCTTGTCGATGGCCATTGCGCTCAAAACACGTCTTGCAATCACTTCATTCAGGGTACGAGCGGCTTTTGTGTTACGTTTAAAATTGCGTATCAACTGGGGCTGATTCAAGTCTCTCTCTCAGATTTAGGAAAAGGAATCAACCAACACATCGTCTCCGCTGACTGGAACTTCAAAGAACATATCTACGAGCTTGAAATAGACGAAGTTCCCTCGGGCATCCGAACCACGACAACTGCGCGCCTCTGGTGTCTGCTGTCGAAACCTCACGATGCCGAACATCCCTCCGATCCCGAACCTCAAGGAGTTCTAGGGAGAGGTGATCCATACCGCACGGTGGAGGAAGGATGTTAGCCTTCACGACAAGAAGGTTCCGGTGATATTGGAAGTGGAACCTCTGCGCGCGTGTGCGGGCTAGTTTGTCCTTTATTCATCCGACATCTAATACCTTCCTACCAGCGACAAATTTTACCCCAAATTTTACCCCACATATCAGCGGATCCAACTGTTAATTTGACATAATTCTGTCGCACCCCATGCTGGCTGTTTTCACTGGTGAATTTTATTCGTCGGGTCTGACGATGGACAAAATGAACTCACGAAATTATGGCAGGTCAAAGCAGATTACACCCTAGCCTGGAAATGGGCGTTCCGCCACCTGCCGTATGTGATATGGCTCAATCGAATCGGCATCTTCCTGCGTGTACGTACCTCCGCCTTCATCTTCTGTTCAAAGACCCATACTCATTTTACCCAGGCCGAGCTCATCTACTTCTTACTATTCTCTAACGCCTTCCCGGTCCGGTCGCTCATTACGCCCGTTCGCGGCTACTTTTCAATTATCTGAACTCAATGAATCCTGACGGACGTGGAATTGATTCCATATTGTAAAGCGATCCATGACGCAAACCGGGCCTACAGAATACGGCGAGCAGTTAATACCCAAGTACAGTACGTACTTGGCCTCCTTCTCTACATCCATTCCGTTTCACAATTAATTCCACACTACATAGCTATTGGCTGCAAGCGACTGCTCATCGACGCGGGATATCGCGCATCCCTGCACCGCCCGAACGTGTTTTTGGACTGGGATGGGATTGAGAGCACGTACGATGAGGGGCTGGTCACGAAGACAGGTCAGATTGTTCATTTCGCATCGTACCGAATGTTACTCACCACACCTACGTACTTCGGCAGGCGAGACACTACCGTTCGATGTCATAATGCTGGGGATTGGATTTATTTCGGTGTGTGGCAGCCGCTCTCCATCCAGATCCCTGGGTTCCCGAACCTCTTCCTTATCTCCGGTATGTCAGACAGAACCAATTTCAATGAACAGGAGAGTGCTTCCCGACAAATTGCGTGTTATATGTATCACTTGTTCTAGGTCCCAACACAGGCACGGGCAGCACCTCCGTGATCTCCTTCCAGGAATGTCAGGTATGTGCTGCGTCTCAGTATAATCACCTCAGTGATAATTCATCTCTTACCATAACCACCTCCTCCTTAACCTTATATCCTACATCCTTACTCCCATCTACTTGTACATTACCAACGACATCCTCCAGCTCATCCGCCCCATCCTCGCCGGGCGGATCGCCTGCTCGTGTGCTTCTCGCCACCCTCCTTGTCAGGGTGGCAGTGATGAGGTGTATTTGAGGGTTGTATTCTTGTCGGGACTGTTCTTTTGTTCACTTACTGGTTGTACATTTGTCATATCAATTCAGATAGGACATGTATTTTGCATTTGTGAATTACAGGTGTCTTCAAAAACGACATGAAATCACCTTGGTTGGATTGAATCTGTTGAACTGTTTCTCAAAAACGGTGTTTGCCGGAAACTTTGCGCTTTGTTTTTTTCTTGAGGAAGCTCGGAGTCTCTGAATCGCGTCGCGTACAACTTCAATATCCAGCACTCGTGTCCTGTTTAGTTTGAGAATTCGATTTGCGGATTTATTTTTGATTTATTTTGATTAAAATACTTTTAGACAGCGCTGTATGCTGACTATCCCTTGGGCAAATAACATCGCTCCGAATGGCGCCCAGAGATGAAGTCTTAGTGTCTCGTAAAGAGTGTTCTCGTTTGAAAGATCCTCAACGTCAGGGCTCACAAAAGCTGAGTTGCTTATGTATAGGACCGTGGTCGTTGTGGCCTTCGAATGATCAATATGATTTCGTTCCAGTAACCTCGGGGGTTGGAGATGGAAAAAGAAGCTCGTTGACTAGCGGAAAAATCAAGTAGATTGAGGGGAGTCAGTAATATGGACGACTGCACTTCAAGTCCAACAATACTTAAGCAGAGAACGGAATCAACAAATATTGCTGTCGACATATTAGCAGGACTGTTTGTGGAGTTTCGCCCGTAAACAAGGGGTATATAAACCAAATTGGTTGCACTTCTCCTCCCAACACAACTTCACATCAGAGCGCCAGTGACACACTAAAATCGAACGGCGCGCCAGTTAGTCCAGCTGCGGCCTTCGCGCCAGCCTGGATGGTACTCCAATCGGCACCATTCACTTGAATCTGGTATTGATACATATGTTAGAACGCGAGGGACGCAGAAGAATCGACCAGGTCGCCTCACCTCGTAGTCCTCGCCCTGATGCGGATCGGGATTGCTGATCAGCTCCCAGTACACCCAGGGGACCTTGTAGTTGTTGATCTTCTGGATCTGTGAGGGGTAGTTAGAACCACTCTGAGAGCGATGATGGTGGGTTGATTGAATGAAGACGCTCACATTCGAGTTCAAGTTCGCCGTGCGCCCGCTACCGACCAGGGAGCCCCACTCCTCAACGATGAGCTTCTTTCCCGCAGCCTGTGCTTGACTGATCGCAGACGGCATGTAGCTATCGTACCCGCTGCGAGAATGCGCATCAGAAACACACCAAGCTCGTTAGGACCAACGCGCGGCGTACTCGGTGTAGTCGTGGATAGCCACAACGTCGATAGCGGGACACGAGCTACTGAAGAAGAACGGCTGAACGCTGGCGGCCGCGGATCCGCCACCCGTGAAGATGAGCTGGTTCTAATGCATAGATAGGGTATGTTAGTCGGGCGTATGTAGGACGGACGGAGAAAGACGAACACGATCCCCGACATTGTTGCGAATCTAGGTTCAAGATTATGAATGGGATAAAACGATAGGTACGAGAAACAGTATTTACCTGCTGCGCGGCGTTGCAAATCCAGGAGAGATGGCTCTGTTTCACACGATTGAGGATATGTGCGGTAAGGTGGGAGGAATAATTCGGGAGACACACGGTATAAAATGCCTGGTCGAAGATCATCGGCCTGAGAACATGGACAATGAGCAATGAAACAGACTCGCAAGGAAAGGTCGAAGGCACTCATTCTGCGGCTCCAACCCGAATATATACTCCCCAAGCTCGCTCCAGGGCCTATTCCCCAGCAACGCGTTCTTGTGAATGTTCAGGATGTGTGTGATGCGCTGGTTGAAATTGTTAATCGCCGCTGCCGGGTGCAGTGATCAGCTTTAAACACATTTTAGTACACGCTACAGTAGGGACGCACCTGGGTTCGTGTAGAAATCGTGGTCACCGTACGTCGAGCCGTAGATGTCTCCGCCTTGCAGCGCGTTCTCTGTGTGGTGTCAACAGCTACCAAGTTCTGAACCTAAGGAGGGGCGTACTGTCGTGCATGCCTGGGGTTGGGGCATATGTATACCGTCGTATCGAACGGGATGAAAAGGATGGACTGACCGATGAGCAGCTTGATGCCTTCAAGAATGAAATGTCAGACAATCCCGAAAGGAGGGCTACGGAGGATGAACTCACCACGCGTGTGTGCATCTACCTAAAACCGCAGAAGCTTTGATTCGCCCGCAAGGATAATTGGGGATTACGCACCATCAGCTGGTCAATCAAGGTCAAAACGGTGTCGTTGTAATTTTGGAGGCCGTTCGCCTCGAGGTCTCGGACTGTGTTAAATCTTTCATGAGCGCCGATCATAATCGACGTGTTCAAGGAGACTCGCCGGCGACGTTGTTGCTGGCCTTCTGTCCGGCGCCGACCCCGGTGACCCAGGTGCGCAAAACCTCAAGTGAGTCAGGGCTTATCAACGTGCCGTGTGCAAGTTGGGAGGGACAAAAGATACCTTCATTCCTGCCGCCTGCATTCCATTCAAAATCGCGAGACGGTCCGCCGTCGGGAGCGCGTAAATATAATAGTTCTGCACCCAGCATGTGAGCATTGTGGCCACATCGCAACGAAAGCACCCTAGGAACTGACGTTGGCGGCGGCGAAACTGTTCGCCGCGAGGATCGTTGGCGACAGGGAAAGGAGTGTGCTGGCTAGCCAGAGGAGAGCGAGCTTCATGGTGCACTGAGGATGGTGGGGGGGGTGCTTTGGGCGCAGATATATAGTAGGTAACGGGGACGGGTACGGGGCCCCCTACCAGTCTAGGGTTCAAGGGAAGACGGTCTGACGAAGCAAGGGTGTGAAGAAAGAACGGCGAAGATTGTGGAGCGCACGCGGGGTAGAGGCAGGTGAGCATAGCCTCGCCGCGTTTGCCGTCAGCCTGAGAGGCGCCCGATGTCGAAAGCTGTGTGCCATTCATAAGTTTATTTTGGTGGAGAAATAAATATACGGAGGCGTACCGATTCCCAATGAGTAGCATTGCGGTCGAAGCAGGTCATCGATCTTGCCGCCGCGAGCCAGGAGGAAAGAGAAAAGTGTCATAACGGCACCGACTCTCCCGGTTGACAGGCTTCTATGCCGTGATTAAGAGGATAGGGTTCACTTCGTGACCTTATTGCACACAGGTCAGTGAACCAAGATGGAACGCTAGGGAGATTGCGGCGTGGTTGTGTGGTTGATTATAGAGAATGGTTCAACCCCAAAGACGTGCGATGCTAGATTAATGTCATGAGGCCATTGACGGCGGATGCCGTTGCAACCCTGGAAGTCATCTTCTGTTTGGCCATCAGACCGGACGAGTTAGGCGAACAGGACTTGGGCAAAACGACTCACCAGGCCAAGGACGGATTGAATTTAGTTCGAGAATGAGAACGGGAAACCTTCACTGCATAAATTGTGGTCCTACATGGTACGTTTTGAGTATTCAATGATGAGGACAAGCCATTCGGGCGGGCATGAAGCTCTTTGTTCCGATTCGAGGCTCGCGTAGAAGGGAGCTATATGGTCGGTGGCGCGTAGACTAGATACAGCACAAGTTTTTGCCCATCGAGTCAAGTCTTTGCACGTTGATTCAAGTCCTCGCGCGTCGATTCCAGTCAGCAGGTCGAGTAAAGTAAGGTTCGCGTTGAGAAATTGAAGTGCGTCGAGATCAGATTTAGCCAGCCAGAACTCCGTGCAAGGATTCGAGCCCGGAGGAAGGAAGATGGGCAGGCCAATGGGGGAAAGTTCAACTACGTCACGAGGACAGGCCAACGGATATGACCGCTTCCAGGTCGTTCACTCGCGATCGTCATATCTCTCTGTTGTCAGAAGCGAAGAGATGGCCTAGTGCGATGAGGACGAGTTTTCAGCGGGTTACCCAACGCCGAATAGGGTGGCGCAGTGCAAACCCAAGAGTGACGCCATGCGAGTTTCTTTGCAGCAAGTAATCTGGAGCTGGGTCCATTTAAACTAGGGCGTTGCCGTTACAGGTTTTTGAGAATTCAACGTATGTAGAAACAAGGTGGCAGTGTCCTGACTAAGCAAAGTCGAGACTCGAGCTCAAGAATTGGGGGAACGACGGCGAGGACGGCGAGGACAGTAACTGGGGGAGTAAAAGTCGTGTACGTGCACGGAGTATTACTCAGGGAGTTCATTCCGCAGTACAATGTTGTTTTTAGTTCAAAAACGAGCTGGATGTCAGCGATTATAAACGGATGTCGTTTTGGGGAATGTGTCATGCTTGTTATTTCCGGCAGTTACGAGTCACTCGGGACATTTCTCGTGTATCCTTCGACACGTTGTGATGTTTAGTGGGGATGGGAGGCAGTCGTAGCGAAGTTTTGTCCATTCAGATTTCAGGTGATGATGTACAAACGAGTTCCCTATCCTTTCAGGATAGAAGCAACTGGAATTGCATGTAGGTTTTGCGCCTGGTATTGAGAATTCAAGCAGATATCCAGGTCCCAAAAGATAGCGAAGCGGCGCATCGTCAAGATAACGAGAAGAAGTTCCGCAGTTCCAGGCCCATAAGTCTGGGTGTTCGGCTCCGAAAGACCGCAGGGGAGGCTCAGCTATAGTTGTGGGATTCTATAGTTGTATCCATGAGTTGCAAGTTGCCGAGATTGATAACACGATGCTGGACGAGGACTACCACCGCCGCAAGAATGCGCAGAAGCCCATATAGCGCTTCCCCTTGTACTTTGCACGGAGGACTGAAGCGCTAAGAAGCAGCAAAAGCTCAGCAGCCATATTCGGTGCTGCAAGCCACGACTGCCTCGAGCGTTGAGGTTTTGTACGTGGTCATGATGTGGCAAGAGAGAAGGTGCGGATCACTCCGGCATTTGGTTGGTGTTTACCTGATCCTTTGATCCCGTCAATGTGCCCCTATCGGTGTACATACAAAGATTGGCAACGTTGAGTCGTTTGTGCGGAAAAAGTCCACGAATTTGATTACCATCTAGACAACACAGCAGCGTCTCTCACCGTCTTGCGCAAGACTCAGAGCGCCACCTTTAGATGTCGATTCTGAAATCATTGCGCCCACAAACGCCACATTTGATCTAGGTATATATATCATGCAGCGATGTCGGAGCAGCTTGTAACCTTTCCCTCCCCGCAAAAAATAACCTCAGAGCTCAAATGGCTACACTTCGAATTCGTATTCCAACACAGGCGCAGCGAAACGCGGGTTTCACTCAGCGTGTTGAGAATTCTCCGCCGTCTCTGCGGATTCGCATTCCTCCGGGTCATAAGCGCGGGCGAAGGTCGGGTGAACGAGCCGCACGCCATTTACCACTGACCATTCGCATTCGTGTACCGCCTCGTTTCAGCACCAAGCAAAGCCGGCATTCAGGTGAGTAATTCGGTGCATCACCGTCGAGCTTTCAATAAAAGAACATGAACACAGCGCGGGACGACACACCCTCGCATTATCGTCCACACACCGACTACGTTGGCACGAATCAAAGTGATCCAGAGATAAAGTGTGATTGTGATTTATGTCAGGCTCGTCTGGCGCGAGCTTTAAACTCGGCAAGTAGCAGGAACGGCGACAAAGCGCGAAGATAAAAGCAGATTGGATACGTACCGTACTGCGGCCAGATGTGCATGCGTCGTATGCAACCGATTATGGTTACGATTTCAGTGGTCGTTGGACGAGGGTCTACCAGCTGAATATACATTCTGTTCAAGAATTTCACGTTGGCAAGGAGCTCTCCTTCGTCTTTGATTCGCGAGTGATTTTACCTTTGCTGTTCCCCCTATCACCTTCTTTGGGCGACGGTGGCACATGCTGTGGAATCTGTGTCTGATTCTCGTTCCACTCGAGTCCCCGTCATAAGAAAATGGTGTCAAACTTTTTTTTTTCCGCCCTCTTGCTCATCTCTTTTAATAATATTAATGGCTTAAGTTTGAAATAGATGTTAGTTACACCTTTGAAGACACTTGTTATTACCTGGAGCTCAGCCGTCCATAATATACGGCCAAACGGCTCCCGTAGTTGAAAAATTCTTCCTCGAATTTTGTGAGCATGGGAGATGAAGACGTTATCCCGAGGATCTGTATTGGATTTCCTCTAGCACATAGATATTTTTGCTCTCATCAGCGTTTTCAACCGCGAGGTACATTGGAACCATTGTGGAAAGAAGTTGAGGGTGGTTGGTGAGACTATGATTCTATCCTGGACCCACTGTTTTGACTGGTCACTGGATCCCCACCATTCGGAATCTCGGATGGTAAACACCTTTTTTCTCCGCTGTTGGATGAGTTTTACTGGTGTTAATTTACAAGTATTCTGTACGTCAACGATACTTCGTAATGTTCGCATCCAAATCTGAACACAAGGCCCAAAGTTTACCCACTTACTTTCAGGAAATACGAGCTCAAAGGTACAGCTATACTGATTCCTGCAGTGCCACATCACTGGGCTCAAGGTTGTTCAGGTACCCGGCGTGATTTTGACCGGGGCACCCGAGCGAGTACTAGTCAGACGCAAAGCGGACCGGAAAGCCGCGCTATGCGGCACTGGGAGCACATGAATACAAAAAGGCACATCACGGGAATGGCAGGGGAAAAAAATCGCAGGCTCCGAGTCCATGGCTCGACCCCGAGTCGAACAGATTATTCTGCGGACAGTCAACCCGATGGAATTAGTTATCAATCGCAGACGCGGTCCCACCGCCATCGAGCCCGTACCTGCCGCCTTTGAAGATCGCTATCCGGGAGCAGGACTGCGGAGGTGGAAGGATGAGAGTGGAGGACTGAATCGCCGGAGCTGCTGCAATTACATGTAATGTGAAAGTGAATTCAGTGAGAAATCAATCACGACCCCACGCCTCCACCTCGAAAAACACCGAGGAAAGTCAGAAGATACTGGAAGCTCAGCGGAAAGAATCGAGGGACATCCACTGCGTATTAAATGCGAGAGACAAAAAGAATACAACGGCAACCTGATGGCTCGACCCCGAGTTGAACGGGAAGACTGCGGTAATTCGCTTTAGACAGGATCCAGAAATTGCAGGTGCGGTCACACCGCCATCGAGCTGGTACATGGAATAGTTCGAGGCTGTCTATGTCATGATTTTCCGAGCCCAGTGCGGCCGAGTTGAGCTACCAGAGGATTCAAAATTGTGTTGACAAAGGTTCGACGCGATTGAGGGGATAATGGGCCGGCGTAGATTGCAGTGTCATCCTCGAGTTTTGTAGGAACCAAGGCCCATGAGATCCAAGGACGGGCCCTACTTAATCCACGGAAGACATAACGTCCCCATTCTAGTACCGTATCACTGCCATGCACCATGACTTCCATGGCTCTGGATTCAGGTCAAACTGTCATTGGGAACACTATTTGTGGAACGTAAGGCTAGACTGATAGACCGATAATGCCAAATCGTACATACCGCATCAACGACAAGAATCCGATTCAATTTTCTCGTTCTGCTGATCGAGACTGTCAAGGATCTACGCAGCGATGTGCCGTGATCTCAGCGAAGCACAGAGAAAGAATCACAAAAAAAAAAAAAAAAAAGGTCCCAGGGGAACGTTGAGTTCGGTTGCGGGGAGTCGAACCCTTCTCTGCAATTTGTAATAATTCGGCCACAGCGGAGATTCGCTACAAGTTCTTCGCTCTGCCGGCGCAGAATAAGGGCTCAGTAGCTCTTACGTACCTGTGGTATCCATAAGTACGAAGATCCTATCGTCGACGGCGGAAAGCATCACTATTTTAGCTCGGGTGTCGGAAGTTGTGTGCCGCGCAACACACCCGAGTTAAGAAATATTGTTTTGTCCTGGGAGGTGAGGGTCTTTTTGGGCGAATTCAAATCGAAATTTGATACAAACAAACGTTCTTGTCTGAGAATCCAACAACATTCTTCGCCATTGAAGCTAAGCCGAAGTCACCTGCAACTTGCAATTGTATTCAATTGTAAGCGGTGGCCAAGCGGTGCCCATGCCGTGGCACCGTCCGCCGCTGGCGCAAACTCTCCAGGTGGGAACTGCCACATTTATGCGCCCAACATATGTGTGACATGCACCTCTCGAGCAACATTTATCCGGACCACCGAACAATTCCTATCTACGTTGTTTGGCATTTTTGGCATGCCGTGTGTGAGTCGTCGAATGGACAGGTTGGAATCTCCTCGGTCACATAGCAGTACATGCATAATTGCAATTTCGCTTGAACTGCAATAGACATCAACACATATATAATGACAACAAATGGACGAGCTTCTCCGATGTGCATAGCGGTATTGATCAGACTCACCTATTCAATGCACAAGACAATCCGAGTTCGGGATTTTCAAGGTGTGGCATTCGCTTGAAGAGAAACACACACTTCATTCCGTTTCAAACCGACAAGAAAGGGTAATGAGTGCGCCATCCATTGGCAGAAAAAGTCATATCTCTCGGTACAAAATGTAGTAGCTATTCGTTTGTATATTCCTAAACTCCAGTAGCGGGATCCTCTTCATCCGAGGCAACCTCGTCGCAGACAGGTCCAACTAGGATGCCCATCTGACGGTATAACTCCGTCATCTTGCTCGTGACGTCTCGCCTGTTGCCTTGTGGCATGATGTCCTCTTTAGCAGTGGTGCGGTACCTGCTGAAATAGTCGTTTATGCTGGTAAAAGGCTGCCTGTACTTCCATAAGTGCTCCGTGCCGGGGTCCGCATTGTAGGGGGTCAGGTAGAAGATCTTGCCGCCGTCCCCGCAAGGACCCGTCATGGTGAAAACCAAAGCGCTAGTGCCTTTGATCCAGCCGATAGGGATGACACGGCCCTTGAGATTAAAGACGTGGCGGATGCGAAGGCCAAAAAAGGAACCTTTGGGATCGAGTTCTCGCAAATAGGGGAACCCGTTCTCCGCGTGGTTCCAATCGGCGGAAACGTCGGTATGTCTGTTCCCGGGTGGAGGGGTAGTCTGGTTCCAGTGAACCATTTCAATGACACTGTTGTTATCCGTGCCGTCCTGAGTTTGCAGCCATTCCGCGGGGAATCCCCCAACCGTATTGGAGGAAGCGGAAACTGGCTGATGCAGGTGGGGACCCTAAAAAAAGTTCACCGCAATCCAAAATGTAACTCGGAGGGCCTCTTACTAGACCAACCGATGACGGCCGGACCTTGTAATCGAGCTTGGTAGTTGTAGCAGTCTAGAGGCGCACAGTGAGCCGGGAGGGCCAAGTATATGACGCAGGCATGTTCCTCACCAAAGACATGGTGGGGTTGCAGTTGACATGTTGCGGAATCGATGGGGAGTGTTGAGATGAGGACAAAGCGTCTGGAAGCGTCACGGTGAGCGGAGAGTGGAGGAACGAGTGGGGAGGAAGCTGAGAGAAAGCGAATCGACGATTGTTGTGGTCGTTACGAAGAGAAGAGCTTCATGATGGGCCATCACTAAATTAGTGACAGATGATCACGGCGTCGCCGGCCCGGTAAACTCTTTCCGTGAACAATTACAAGAAATGCCTCCGCTACGCTCCGGCAGGCAATTTCCCAACCAGCATAAATTGCGGAGACGCTACAAAACTAGTGGACTTTAAGTTTTATCTTTGCAAGACGACTGTGAGGCTGTCCTGAATTTTTCCCCCCTGCGCGCAGTCTTATATTACAGCTGTGATGCCTCCGTCTGAGTTGCGTCTGAGTAACTGCTGTTCAATTTAACAGCTTTTGACTGGCTACGAAGGCTGTGGCTGCCCAAAATGGAAGCCAAGACGGATTGTAGCTGTTGGCGAGAATAAAATACCAAAGAGAGATGAAGTTTGGTACTGTACTATTAAGTTCAACAAGGAATGCCTTCGCTACGCTCCGGCACCGATTCAGAGATGATAAATAAAGTTTTGAAATTAAGTTAAGAAGCAATACACGCATATTTGGTGCTGCTACATAAGTAGAGTTGAAGTGAAGACACCTGATTTCGTTTGGGTAGAACACCATCGGATAAAAAATAACATAAAAATGGCTTTTCGGGGAACCGGCGGCCGAGAGCCAGCGAGGAAGTAGAAACAGACTCGGTCGTAGAGAAACAAAGTCTTGTTTGAACCGCCAGGGGCGTTCGGGATAAGTAGCAGATGGTGGTTGAATATTCACGTTGAATCGGCGGGAAAATTCGCAGGAGGCTTGAGAGTTGATCCACCGGGCAGACCGCCTTGGGATGGAGGATTCAAAGTTATTGGAGTTGCGTGCCCCAGATTTGAAGCCCAGTATTGAGTGGAACGGCAAGCAGAGAGGGGGAGGAACGAGCTCGAGGGAATAGATGCTTCGGTCCTCATGGCGGCTCTTTTTTAACTGCGACAGAAAAACCGAAACTCGCAGCTTCAAAGCTGTTATCTAGCTGCGGCTCAGTTGAACGGAAGGCTACGGAGCACGGCGGTCTGCCTGAGGTATCCATAATCGTCACAATAGCTGTACAATAGCTGTTGAATTTGATAGACATATTGTTGAGATGCTGTAATCTTTCAACAGCTCATGCTGCAATTTACTTCGGCGCAGTTGAGCACCAGGGCACGAGTCCTGCCTATTCATCCAAGGTATCAATAATCTTCATGTTCATCCCCAAAAAGCGCGATGCGCAGTACAGATTTAAACAGGCTTTTCAACCCTGTGACTTGATGCTCGAAACTGCTGTTGTAAATAACAGCCCGCAGTTTTCAAGTTGTGCCAAGCCGGATTCCATGAGAAAAAACTTGTTTGGCCCAGCCTTGCCTTGGTCTTGGTTAGGCTTTTGGGTGAATCAAAGTGCAAACACAAGCCCGACATCTCGTTAAGAAAACGAAGTATTCGACATGGGGTGTGACCCGTGACGTTTTGAACCAAATTCGACAGCCGACAACCTGTCGTGGTGACCGTGACGGACGGCCAAAATTCGACAATTTTCGACACGAAAACACGAAAAAACAGCACTTCTAGGTGAGCCGCTAGGGATGTCACGGTGAACCAATTCGACAGTTGGGCGAGGTGACCCGTGACATTGAAGAAAGTTCGACGTCGACAAGGGTGCCCGTGACCCGTGACTGTCGAACTGAACTTAATAGTACAGTATGTCCTTGGCTTAGTCTTGGCTGAATTTTGGGTGAATCAAAATTAATGAACAGTAAACACAAGCCCGACATCTCGTTAAGAATACGAAGTATTTTGTGCATTAGACGGGGTAGGTAGGTAGGTAGGTAGGTAGCATTACACGGCCGGTCGGGGATTGTCTGCAATCCGTCTCGTCTGTGCTTCTACTGTAATAAGCACTCGCGGATCAACTGCAGGAGGTTTCAAAACTCGGCAAACAACCCCTGTCTCACCCCTGCCAACATCTTCGAACTTGCAGCTTCAACTTGAAGAGCGGCGGGCTGAAAGGAGTCGGGTATCTTCAGGCTCCGAGCCTAGTGATGAATTTGGACGGTCGCGACTATCACGGAAGGAACCCAGAGCCGCTCAGGCGGTGAAACTGTGGCGCATGGTCCACAAGTTGGAGATTGGGACTCCTTAATACATCGCGCAGTGGCAACGCACAATCAAATCGTGGCCACAAGTGGGCTTGTCGCCTGCTTGTTCGCTTGCATTTGGATATGACTTGGCTTTCCCCGCGCTTGGCGAACTTCCATTTGGAAAGTTGGCATCATGTTCAAATTCGGTGTATGCGTAGTATACAAAGGCACACCAGTCAGGTACAATCTGACTCAGGGCCTCATGCTCGTCTGTACAGTAGGGATCCCGAACATCATTCCGGGAAAATTCACGGCAGTCAGAGTGCTGTGCGCTGGTTGACGCTGCGATGCAGCGAGTCACATATAATATATGTTGGTAAGAAGTATCCTCACCATTTCCTTGTCGTACATGAGGCTTCCGGAATCACTAAAGAAGCGTAGGTGACTCAGTGATCCCAATGAAATGACCTTCGGCGCAGGCAGCCTTGCAGGAGCAGCGTGGCAATCAATATTCCGCCACAATACGGTCGTCGGTCGTATAAAAGAAGAGCGATGCAAGCAGGCATATCCTCAACTCACGCTTGTTCCCTGCACAACCTCACTACCAAATGTCCCTTATTTCCCTGGAGATGTCTGATTCATACAAGTTTTACTGCAAACATGGATGCGGGAAGGGCAATAATAGACTTTCGAACATTCACAAGCACGAGGCGCTTGACCATGTACCGTGCGGCGAGTATGGTTGCGAGAAGGCTTTTTACAATCGGGAGTGGCTGAAGAAACAGTAAGTAACGCAGACCTTTGTACCAAATTGATGATCTCAAAGAAGAAAAAAAACCGAACAGTATGGATGATGTGCACGGCAAAGGCACTGGATCCAGCGGCATGGGGTCCGCCGGGCAAGGAGGTCAGGTCACCAATGCAGAATCCCATCTTGGGGCGTCGTATCCAACTCCATCGGCATCGCCTCGGGGAAAAATTCACCCGACGGGTTCAAATCGGAGCCACGGTTTTGCGCCACAACATCCGCACAATCCCGCTGTCACCCCTCCGGGTCACAGTCAAGCAATGCAGCATCATGGCAGAAACCCAAGTAACATCCCCCCTTACGACGGTGGCCCCTATGCCTACCCACCCCCCGCGCCTGTTTCAGCGCATGCTTACAGCGGCCAAAACTACAGCTCATACCCCAGTAACGTGCCGCAGACGTATACTTTCAGCCAGACTCCCATTGCCAACGCTTACCCAGCCTCTTATCCTCCTTCCAACACTTACACAGCATCTTACTCTCCTTCCACTAATTGGAACGCTGCACATGCTTCCAACCATGCGTCGACCTCTACCGCTTACGGACCTCAACTTCCCCCCAATCCAGGAATGCAGCAGAATCTCGCGCCGCAAACCCCTTGGAGCGTAGGGTCACAGTACGAACTTGACCCAAGGCTGAACCCTCCGTCTGGCATGAATAAAGAGTTGACGCAGGATGAAATAGATGACATCATGTCCGGTCAATGGAAATAGATGAACCGATCGATGGAAAGTCGATCATTAGACTCCGACTCGCCGTTATTTAGAGTACAAATATATCGATCGGGTAGTATTGGTTGCAGAATATATCTCCTCTTACCTGCAACCCATTCATTTTTTTTCAAGTCAGCTCGTTGCCGTATGTAGTTCAGAAAACTCTTGCAGGGATGACAACACGCGCCGGATGCGACGCCGCGTTCAACTTCCGTTTCTCAAATTGTTATTCTCACATTCACTCGGTAGTCCGGACTCCTACTGTAAAATGTCGCTGTGTATTGGTAATCAGGCGAAGGAAATGCACCAAGACGGAGGCTGCTGTTTTAACCCATGTTCAAGGGGGGGGGGGGGGACGACAATGCTCACCGTTTTAAATTGTACGCAAGAAAATCAGGGTCTGGTGGATTGTGGGGACCGGAATCCAGTGGATGGTCTACGCCCACATTCAATTCAATCAGTAAATTGCTTTTTGGTGCCTTAGGAAAACAACGTCGATACCTGCCCCTTTCATGATCACCAAGGAGAAAGCAAGGAATAAAGGCCCTCGTCCCGGATGGTCCGCTCCAACACACACAAGGGTTCTCGGCGCTGGCATCCTGTGGGATCAACAATAGTAATGGTCGTTCGAATCCCGTTCGGGTCTTACTGTATAGCAGTTGCTGATCCCATTTTTTGGGTTCTATTCACAAGTTCAACAATATATTAGTTCTCAGAATTTTCAACCTCATGTCGCAAAAGGCCGATCTGGACTATAAGGGGTTAGGAAAGCTTACAGGCTTATGGACGGGTTATAGCAGGGTATAACTGGGGTACACGTACTTATAAGAGTATCATATTCTGCCCCCCCTCCATGGGGACCTCCACTGGGCTTTTAACCATCCTGCGTACCTCAAAAATGCAATAACGGGCGTCAACTCCTGATTCAACACTGGTTGAAAATCTTTTTTTGGGCTTGCCGAGAGCTGTGGAGCCGAACTGGAGCTCCACCCGGTGGCTCGAACACAGTACATTATTCTGTTGATGTCATCCCAAAATTTCGACACCCATGTATACACATTAAATTGCCCTGAGTCTTATCTAAATAGTCAGAAACAATGTAAGCGCTTAGTACCTACTACATGGCCATAACATTTGAATGGTGTCGAAGAGCTTGAAGCAGGACAACGAAATCGGAAAAGAGGCATGAGAAAGGCGAATACTTTTGGCCGAGTTCCTGGCCACTACTTTATAACTGCTTATGAGTGGTTATAACTGTCTGTACCCCTTATAAGCCCTGTAAGAAGTTATAACCCAAGATAGCGCCATTCCAAAGTCTATACACCCCCGAAAAAACTTACAGGCTTATCCAGGCTTATATTTGCCTGTACCTAGTTATCTCCCAGATCGGCCTTTTGCGACACACCAAGGGTTCCTATTATAGCGGCTTCTAAAGCCATCCCCCCCAATTTCTTCTATGTCTTCTAGTTCAACCTGCTGAGCAATCCAACCCTGAATGTGCTTGAACAAAATCAAAAGGTAGCAATATAAGGCCCGGTTGCGGCTGCTCCGCGCCCCCATTCCGTTAGATATGTCTGAAAGCTAAATGCTGACTCCTCCAATTTTTCCGTGCTCCCAGGCTCAACTTTGAGATTCTGCCGGGTAAGCGGCAGTAGAATCCCGATGGGTTGCCAGCTCCGTAATAGGTCTCTAAGTTGTCTCGGTTGATCAATTCCAATGTACATCAGTTCATCGCTCACAGTTTAATTTGTGCATGTGCAAAGATGAACTGAGGTAGATTGTAATTAATTCGCGAGCGATGGGCCGATGTGGATTGGAACTAAGATTAAGCCTGGGTCTCGAAATGGAATGCCTTACATGCTGCTCTGGATCTTCAACTTGAGGAGTAGAGGCAAACGAAGGGATTTACCTAAGGTGCGGTGGCGGATGGTTGGTCCGCCCCCACACCCAATTTTCATTTTCTATGAACATTGATATTCTTCACAATGCCGGTTCGAAGCGAACCCGGGTTTACACTGTCGACGATTCAAAATCCAGACTTTTCTTCGGGTTACATATTTGGTCGAGAGTTCAACTCAGACAGAGGCAACGCCCGATCGCGAATACTCCGCACCCGCATGCAATGCTTGCTTCAGTAGTTCGCATTCTGTGGGATTGTTTTCAATGCCTTGGGCAAAAGAATATGTACAGCCTCGATCCCGGTTCGGCAAGGTCGAAGGCGTGGTCCCTCCCTAATTTGGGCGCGGGGAGTCGAACCCCAAAGTAGAGCTTTGAAATTTATTTTTTGAGGCGGCTTTGCAACATCAGCTCACAGAACGACATTCGAGTCGAGTTTTTCACTCGTGCTCGCACATCACATGTGACAAGTGAGAACCGCTCAAGAATATACTGGAAACAGAACAAAACCGTTCGGGGTTACTGAAAAAGAATTCGGCACTTGGTTATTGCGGGTTCGAGGAGTCGAGCCCGCAATCAGTTTGCAACTACCTGAACTCATGCACCAAGCAGCGGTGATGTGCACCGCGCGCCACGCCCGAGGTGAGGATATGCATCTCGGACCCAACCCCAGTTTGAAAAGATGAAAACCCTTGACAGTGGAGTAACGAGTTCGAGGAAAATCTCAACAACGGAGTCATATGGATTGTTACCACATACCGAGAACAAGCCTGGTAGGGTGATTCAAGGTCCGTGTTCAGTCCGTGCAGATGATAAAGAACTTGTCCGGTGAGTCGCTGTATCAAATTTCTATTTCAAGTAATGAAGATAGAGAACCAAAAAGCTGGTGGAGGATGCATTTTAGTTCGGGCGCGGGGAGTCGAACCCCCATCTGCAGCTCGCAGTAGTCTGCCATTTTCAATGCAAATTAGCGCTGCTGTGCACCCCGCACCACGTCCGAGGTGAGGGGACCCGTCAGACCTGGTACAGGTTCCAGTTGAAATGAGTTGAAATTTAACGGCCGCTAAAACGGCTGCTAAAAAGATGAATGGTTCTCCAACCAGATCATCTCCAGTCAGGCCAGCGGACGATGGACCATCAAGCTTCAAGCACGGCTCGGACTCCCTGTGTTCAACTGGCTATCGGGTAATCAAACAGATGAGGGAGCGCCCGGTAATAAAACAAAGAACATTTAGGCGACAGAGTCGGGCGCGGGGATCGAACCCCACTCTGCAACTTGCAACACGTGAGGTTCAGCGTTGACTGCTCCCGTGCACCACGCCCGAGTTGACACGAAGCAAGTGTTTTGCGATGGGTGGGTGGTTGGTTGCAGGAGGAGGTCGCATACCTTACATCGTGAGCATCACCCTGCTGAAAAAGCAGTGGCACGTTCATAATGACGAGTGCCCCCGGCCTGCTCTGGAGATTCCAACCCAACTTGCCTGAGAAGCAAGTACATAGGGTTGCTGTGCATCGCGCATCGCGCCCGACGTGAAGCTAGGTGCTGAGCTTAGTCTCAACGTGAAAAATAATGTGAATCGCACCCGCGTAACAGCTGAGGCAAGAATTTCGAGGACACGGAGACGGGCGGTGACGCGAGTGAACGAGTTGTGCAGGAAGTCGAAATGGTCGGTGTGCAGACGGATCGTTTGAGGTTCAGTCCGATCCAGTCCTTGCGTGCGTGCCTCAGGGAACCAGCATGTAATCAATGAGCATACTTGAGATGTGCTGATGTGCTGCTGTAAGCCGCGCCCGTGCTACATACTATTCTTCAGTTGATGGGCGATTCCGAGGTTGCGCTGCAGATACGGATGTGGATCTCGTCTCCGAAGGAGTTCGGCTCGCAGGAACTTGGAACTTGAAAGAGAAGAACATCGAGTCGTGGGACTCGGAGCTGCTGTCTAATAGCCATACTATCTCAATCAATATTAATGGATGTCCGATTCGTAAAGACTGGAGCAGTATACACGCACCCGGAGCCGTAACGGTGTTCTGTGGGTAAGTATCACTCTGCACGAAGTGGGATTCCGGACGCAGATTCGGACTGACCTGGAATGTATGGCACTCAAATGGCGAATATAGCTTGATGCAAGCATCTATGTGGGCGGACGAATCCGCACACGCGCCCCATAGAGGCTGTCGGAGCGGGATACGTTCAGGCGTCCAAGTCGAACGGGGCGGACAAGGTGTAGGAGATTCAGATCTGCATTTGCAGCATTCGAATGGCCCGAAGGTCACATTGCAAATAACTCGGAGCTCCCGGCGCGAAAAATATCAGGCGAGCTTGAAGTACAGACCTGGCGAAAAATCAGATCAAGTGCACGACGCACAGAGAAATAGATCAAGCGCACGACGTACAGGGAATATCCATGCATCCAATGCAGATGCGAGGGAGGCCATATGCGCCTGAATGGGCGGTTCGGAACAAGTACCGCTACCAATCTAGGGGGTGCGGCGGTTAGTTCAGGTTTGAGGGGGACGCAGGGATGGAACGGAATGGATTGGATGGCGAGATCGAGCAACTGCGAGGAAGGACCATAAGTATACGCCTGAGGCCTGATGTATTGGGAAACGGAACGTATAGAGGATGTCGAGAAGCAGGGGATGGATTGTGGAGGAAGGAAGAAGAGCGGAAAGGGCAAATACACTGCCAGACGGTATAGGTCTTTCCGGGATGCATTCGCCGCGAGGCGGGGCCCGGTGTGGTATTCGGGAAGTTGAGGATGAATTGATGAGGTTTGGATGAAGAACGAGTAAGAGTGGAAAGGGCACGTACACTGAAGGAGGGCCGGGGCGCAGTACTGACAGTAATACAGAACGTCAGAGCCAGGCCCATCGCAAACGGGTAGTGCATTGACGGTATCGAAAGCGGGCAGTGGAGGAAAGAGCGAGGGTGCAGCACAGTGGATCCGGCGAATCCTCACTCCCCCTCCCCCAGGAGAGCAAGGCCGGGGCAGCATGGTGATCATGTACGGGACAGACTCGGATGGAGAACGAGTGATATTGATAGTGCGCATACAGAAGAGGCCAGGGCCGCAGAAGTCTTCGCAGGGGAGGCCAAATTTAAACCAGTGAGAACGAACTTGATCGGAGAAGTGGATGACCGAGTGTGGATGGATCAGATAGCAAGAGAATCGTCGGCTGCCTGCACAGTGCAGAGAGATGGGCGGCCGGGCCGCCAAACGTCGAATTTGCAGTCGGGACTTGGCCGGCGGGACCAAGACAGTCACTGGAACCGAGCTCACATCGCTTGCCTGCCTGCAGCTACAAATGTAGATATTGGTGCCAAGTTGGACTGGGTTATCGTCGGTCTGAGAGCCGGGGGTAGGTCTGCATGTCGTAGGACGACTTTCGGCCGCCGAATCGGCCCGAGAACAGCCGTCGGTCTCCCACACTGCCCAAACACTGCCACTGATTTAAATCAAGTTGTTTCCCCCTTCTTCCTTCCGACGTCCACCCTCGCCCTCATCGCTCAGCTTGGGCAGCCGCCCACTAGTACTTCCTAAACTGCTGTAAAATGAACGTGCTTACCGAATCTTTGCGTCAACGATTACTATTCTGGATCGACTAAACTTGGCTCGTTTGTGGATCTTTGAACAATCTTTGAATCCTTACCGCTTCTGTTTGGGTTCGTTCGGTTTCCTGTTGTTGCGCAAAACTTCTCTAATGATGATTTTTCTACAGAATGAACTGTTGCCGATCCTGCGACAGATCGATCTGAGCTACAGCGACCGTAGAGTGTCTCTCTTGTATTATTGGGAGTAAAGGACTTCTACGTGCTCGGGCTGATTCTCATTTCATGGGTACGGGCCCCTGAATAATTTCAAGTTGCCGTCAATTTCTCTCGACCAATATACCGAGCTCAATTCAACCAAAACCATTTCCTCCCAGTATTCATCCAACCCCGGCGAACTTGGCGTCCACTCAAATACAGGAACGCTGCAACTGAATACATGCGTGGAATGCCCACTTGAGTCGCTCTGATTTCGACTATTTAAAACGCTGCGTCACGAACATTTAACTTTAATTTTACTGCCTCTCCAAAATTACTGATACCATTATATGGTTGGATGGCGGAGGATCCGCGCCTGCTGTTTGTTAATCGAGTCAGGCGGCGAGTACGTGCAAGGCAGGCGATGCCCGGTCGACTCGGGCTCCAGTCCTTCATTGAGGAGATTCGATTTTTGTCGTTTTATCCATTGGGTCATTTTTTACCCCCTCCAAACAAGGGTAGAAGTGGTGCTTCCAGCACACATCACTCCTCTTCTTCACGCTGGATGTCTTCGATGCAGCTACTTAGGCGTGCAGGTTAAATTTACAACTTGAACGGCAGACAGAGTTTGTATCGGATTGACCGATGGCTGACTGACTTTTCATTTCTCATTGTACTCTTACAGAAAAGAGTTCGCCTGTGAGTTGCAAACAATATTATTGGTCAAGGCCTGGCTTCAAAACTGGACTCCTCCCGTCGGGATCTACTTACCGGGATGAAGATTCACGGGACAAACCAAGAACGATCTCGATTTTATATATATGTATATATATAAAACACGGAAGCTGAGAATTCGGCCGCGGGGAGTCGAACCCCGTTTCTTCAACCACATAGCACCGCCACTTCGACGCAACCAGATGAATCGGAAATGGATTTCCAAATGGGTTACTAACGTCAGCATTTGGACCCACATATAAGGGCGCCTGTCCTTGGCCTGTCCATACGACGAAATTCATCGATTCATCACCTACCATCCATGTCCACTGTGAGCACGTCGTCCGCCCAACTTCTCCAGCCACTGACGAGTGTTTCCTAGCCACAAGTTCTTGGCACACAGCGCAAGGCGCGCCTTCAAGTTGACCCCAGCATTCGGCCGGCACAAAGCGCACATTCGGTGCGTTCCTGTCGTGGTGCTATTGCAGGGGTTTAAGGCTACGCTGTATGTAGATCCCTGGCGACCCTACCGACCCAAACAAGTTCCTGGATACATGGTTCCAGCCCGTCTCCACCAGTACCATCATCCACCGTAACGATTGGAACGAAGTCCCTTCAAAGCACGCCAAGATCAATGGGAGAGTGCATTTCTCCGTCAACTGGAAGAACCCGGCCGGGGTGTGGCCGTTTGAGGATCCCCTGGGGAGAGCGTCCCTAATCTGCCTGTTGCTGAAATTCTACTTTGGTATTTCCGGCTGTGTCATTCCCTTCGGTTTCAGCGACAGCACACTATACGCTTTCACCATTGCGGGGCCCACTGCCTTGAAGGGGAAGAAGGAAATGTGGAAGCTCGCGCTGTCTTCCAACATATCTGATGTCAACTTGGTGAAATTTAAGGACTTATTTGCCAGCCCCGCAGACTTCCACCGTGGTAGTGGTGGGAAAGTTCGGTTCAACCTTTCGGTTCGAACCTGAACTGAACCGAACTGAACACGAAGTTCAGGTTCAGGGTTCGGGAAATTGCCGAACCTGAACCGAAGTTCAAGTTCAAGGTTCGGGCCAGAGAAAATAAATTTGAACTGAACCGAACCCCGAACCGAAAAGTACCTTTTTCTGGTGAATTCCGACCAAATTTGAGTGATTTTTGGCAGCAAATGCCCACCCATACTCACTTTATATGTCTCCAAGATTTGTTGATCTAGGGACAGACGTTAGGATAATATCTGGTCAACCTATTGGGATTCAAAACGTTTTCCCCACAACAGAGGTGGCATTTTTTGTCAGAAGATTTGTCTGAACCACGCAGCAAACACTCTGATTTTCTGCGAGTGGTCAAAAACACCTTCCCCAAATCATAAAAAATGTCCCCGCTCACCATCACCTCTCAAATTTTGGTCATTTGGAAGGCCGGAAAAAATTGAGGTTCAAACGGGTTCGAACCTGAACCGAACCTGAACCCCAAGTTCAGGTTCAAGGTTCAGCAAAATGCCGAACCTGAACCGAAGTTCGAGTTCGGGGTTCAGCAAAAGGTACCCTGAACCTGAACTGAACCGAACTTTCCCATCACTACTTCCACGATCACTGGCTGGGGGCAGCTACGGAGGAGATTCCCCCGGTGCCGGGAGGGAGGGATGCTTACCGCAAGGCCCTCGAAGAGAACTGTCATGATTGGCACGAGGATCAGTCCAACCCGCCCAACATTACTTCGGGAGAATTGCATACTTCCGACTGGGATGCGTAGTCTCTTGGAATGTATCTAGTCCCTATTTTTTTTCAATGATGCAATGCCTATTGTATCGTCCATTACGACGAGTTTGCATAGACCTAGCGCGACTTAAGAAACAAGTGAGGTGGCAATGATGCATGCCTGGACGGAAGTAATTCGACCAGAACACCGTTGTATCTTTCTATCAACGTTTCACTGCATATTTATTTGATTCCGAGGCACCTCCCGAAACATCCGTTTACAAACGGTATTTTATTGTTTTCCTTTGGTTTACGGACCCCCGTAAACGAAAACTAAATGGTTGGAGCCTTATTCGATGGGCGTGATTGATTGCCCTGAGTCGGTGATGGACCATATGGTTGTGTATGTGCGCTATGTGATTCGACGACTGGCCCGATGCCCGGATGAGAGAATGATTGACCACAGTGGCTCTCAGAATGGGGGCCGGGGTCACATCAAGAATTGCGTGTAACGAATTTAAACGCAACAGTAAGGGGATATTTACCCACGATTGGAGTTGAAGACCGTCCTACGCGTAAACACAATTGGAAGAGAATTCCAAGAAACCCTATCAACAGTATCGCGACCCACGATGATGAGATGCTTCTCAGTGAAGTAACAGATGTACGGAAAGAAAGAAACACCTGAAGGCTATCCATCAGGGTTTTATATTCCAGCAGTTTCGTGGAGACCGTAGCATTCACCGATAGCTTGTGACAACCGTCATCACCCCTTCAGCAGCTCCAGCCCGAGCACCTGAATTTTGTGGTGGCCGTCTCATGAGTGATGTCCAGGGCATTACAGCCTCTGAGCAACTGGACTTTGGCGAAGAGTAATTGTGAAGAGCGGTCGTGAAAAGGTGAAATCATTTACGTCCCAGAGTTGAACACCGGGCCCCATTTCGAGCACCTGAACACCAGAAAACAAGCGGTTCTATCGTGTTAGTTAGTCATTCAGGATCAAGCGGTGCCAATCCGCTCGTGCCTGTGTCGGGGATTCAGCGTGTTTTAGAGGAACGAGCGTGGAAAATCGGTCCCGCAGAAACGATACTGCGCTGCGGATAATTATAGCCATCTCAATTTATTGACAACGACCGATTAGCCAAGAGAATAGAATGAGGTCAAATTGAGGGCGTTGCGACTGAAAGTACAAATGGAGAGGGACGAAGGGGACGGAGGGCGCAGTTTCCCATTTTCAGGACGCAATTTCGTATGCCGTTTCATCCGTAAGCTGAAAGCAACGTCGATTTGTCTCGTCCGTGAGTCGAGTCCAGTTTGGAGAAGCAATGGGGAAACCGGGGAACGCAGATGGAGGATGAAGTAGGTGGAGGTGAGACAGAGAGCATAGACGGACGAGGAGCGGATCATCTTGGGATCATCCGCACTCGGCGTTGACAAGTGCGCGGACAAATCGAATTCATGTATGCCGTAGTATGCGCATCATGGAAGTCGTGCGTAGAAGTGCTGCTGAGTCGCAACGGGAACCGGGATGTATATGGGCCTCCGAGTCAGTGCCTTGCGGACAGGCTGGGGCGTAGTCGTTGCAAACAGCGTGTGGGAAATGTATGCATGGTCGACTCGGAATTGGCAAGATTGCTCTTGAAACCAGCATGAATAACTAGTGCGAAAGTCCGCAGAGCTTGTACTGCGGGAAGAGAAATCCGCAGGGTTTCTGTGGGAGAGATAGAGACCGAGCGATCAAGGGTACGGCATGACGCGTACGAGCCGAGAGTTGGCAGAATGAATCCTGGGGTCACTGACTGCTTCGAATGCGCCGCAACGCGCGACTTTAAATGAATCCGAGACGCGACTCGATGCCTTGTGAACCGATCTGCGCGGAAACAAAACTGCGATGGTGAGATACGCGTAGCGGAACTGCACGATAATGACGAGGCGCGGGGCATTGAAGTTGAGAATCACAGGATCGACTCATAACACCTAGAGGGAGGCGAACGTAGGAGAGAAGAACAGAAAAGGGGGACATATAAGGACATACGTGGTGGAAGTGTGCACTGACCGATACATGTCGCCGGCCGGCATGGATCTTTCCGGGGGGCATGGGCCGGAGGGGCGGGACGCGGTGTGGAATTCCAGCAGCGGGGAATGATTTAATATTGAAAGCAGGATGTCGAGCGGATAAGAGTGGAAAACGGCTGGGCTGCAGAGGTCTTCGCAAGAGAGAACGAGCCAGCTGAGCGATGACTCGACATCAAAGCAAGGCCCGTCGCGAAAGGCTAACGTTTGGAAGGGTCTGGATGTGTTACGCTGAGCGGCAAGTGGAGGAACGAGTGGGGAGGAAGCTGAGAGAAAGTGAATCGACGATTGTGGTGGTTACGAAGAGAAGGGCTTCGTGATGGGCCATCACTAAATTGGTTACGGACCATTACGGCGTTGCCGGCCCGGCAACATTTATCTGCGAACAATAAGTAAGTTTGTGCATAAGACGGGGATTGTGGTGGGATTGTCTGCAATACGTCTCGTCTGTGCTTCTACTGTCAATAAGTACTCGCGGATCAACTGCAGGAGGTTTCAAATCTGGGCAAACAACCCCTGTCTCACCCTGCCAATATCTTCAAACTTGCACCTTTAACTTGAAGAGCGGCGGGCTGAAATGAGTCGGTGTTCTCCGGGCTCTGATCCTAGTCATCAATTTGGACGGTCGCCACTCATACGGAAGGAATCCAGAGCCACTCAGGCGGTGAAACTGTGGCGTATGGGCCCGTTTTGTGTCCTTCTTGTTCGCTTCAAGTTGCATCTGAATCTGACTTGGCTTTCTCCGCGCTTGGAGAGTTGCCGCTTTGTTCAAACTCCACCGGGATCAAGACACAGGGCAGGCTCATATTGTACGGATTCCACGGCACTGATATGCCAAATCATGGTTCATTCTGTACTATACAGAAGCACCCCAGTCGGGTACAATCTGACTCAGGGCCTCATGTACGTGTGGACAGTCGGGAACCCGGAAATCATGCCGTGAAAATTGACGGCAGGCCCATTGCTGTGCACTGGTAGAGGCCGCGAGCCACGTGTATGGTTAAGGAGTGTTCTCGCCATTATACTGTCGTACACGACGCGTTCGGAATCAGTGTGAAGAAACGAAGGTGACTCAGTGATCCCAATGAAATATATATTAATGACTTTCGGCGCAATCATCCTTGCCACAGGAGCAGCGTGGCAATCAATATTCCGCCACAATATGGTTGTATAAAAGGAGAGCGATGCAAGCAGGCATGTCCTCAGCTCACGCTTGTTCCCTGCACAACCTCACTACTAAGTGTCCCTTATTTCCCTGGAGATGTCTGATTCATACAAGTTTTACTGCAAACATGGATGCGGGAAGGGCGATAATAGACTTTCGAACATTCACAAGCACGAGGCGCTTGACCATGTACCGTGCGGCGAGTATGGTTGCGAGAAGGCTTTTTACAATCGGGAGTGGCTGAAGAAACAGTAAGTAACACAGGTCTTTGTACTAAATTGACGATCTCAAAGAAATATACCGAACAGTTTGAAGGATGTGCACGGAAAAGGCACTGGATCCAGCGACATGGTGTCCACCGGGCAAGGAGGTCAGGTCACCAATGCAGAATCCCACCGTGGGGCGTCGTATCCAACTCCATCGGCATCGGGTCGGGGAAATATTCCTCCAGTGAACCCGACGGTTTCAAATTGGAGGCACGGTTTTGCGCCACAACATCCGCACAATCCCGCTCCCGCCCCTCCTGTCCACAATCAAGCAATGCAGCATCATGGCAGAAACCCAAGTAACATTGCCCCTTACGACGGTGGCCCCTATGCCTACCCACCCCCCGCGCCTGTTTCAGCGCATGCTTACAGCGGCCAAAACCACAGTTCATACCAAAACTACAGCTCATACCCCAGTAACGTGCCGCAGACGTATACTTTCAGCCAGAGCCCCATTCCAAACGCTTACCCAGCTTCGTATCCTCCTTCCAACCCTTACCCAGCTTCTTACCCTCCTTCCACTAATTGGAACGCTGCGCATGCTTCCAACCATGCGTCGACCTCCACCGCTTACGGATCTCAACTTCCCTCCAATCCAGGAATGCAGCAGAATCTCGCGCCGCATACCCCTTGGAGCGTAGGGTCACAGTACGAACTTGACCCAAGGCTGAACCCTCCGTCTGGCATGAATAAAGAGTTGACGCAGGATGAAATAGATGACATCATGTCCGGTCAATGGAAATAGATGAACCGGTCGATGGAAAGTCGATCATTAGAGTATAAATATATCGATCGGGTAGTATTGGTTGCAGAATATATCTCCTCTTACCTGCAACCAATTCATTTTTTTCAAGTCAGCTCGTTGCCGTATGTAGTTCAGAAAACTCTTGCAGGGATGACAACACGCGCCGGATGCGACGCCGCATTCAAATTCCGTTTCTCAAGATTGTTAGTCCGACATTCACTCGGTAGTACTACTGTAAAATGAGCGAAGGAGATGCACCGAGACGGAGGCTGCAGTTTTAACCCATGTTCAAGAAAACGACAATGCTCGCCATTGTTCCAAATTGTATGAAAAAATTCAGGGTCTAATGGATGGTGGGGACCAGAACTCAACGGGAACATGACTCTGCCGTTTCCAATGGAATCTGCCGCGCGCATGTACTACATAGGAGCGGGTAACGGGGAAGGTGGTAGTAGGAAGCAAAGGGCATTTGAAAGTCGGATTGATCCCCCGTTCCATTTGGTCCGTGCGCATGGCAGAGATGACACGCGATTGCGAGGTGCGAAAATTGCAAAGTTTAACTTTCGCAATGTGCTCGATCTGGCGTCAACTTTGCTCAAAATCAGTCTCAAATTTCAAATAGCTTCAAGTGAAGGCATATGCTGTCAGCAGACAGCAGCATATTTGAGCAGAAGTGAGTAAAGTACAAGCGGATTTGGGCAGAACTGGGAAGACCCCAACATAGGGGATTTTCACTGAGTCTCAGATCTTAGAGTCATACAAAACAACCACATAGCACCGCCACTTCGACGCAACCAAGAATGTATTTCCAAATGGGTCACTGACGTCAGCATTTGGACCCACATACTTAAAAGGGCGCCTGTCCACACGACGAAATTCATCGAATCATCGCCTACCATCCATGTCCACTGTGAGCACGTCGTCCGCTCAACTTATCCGGCCACTAATTATGTGTTTCCTAGACACCAGTTCTCACACCGCACAAAGCTCGAACTGCTCCTAGCATCCAGCTGGCGCACAGCGCAGAATCGGTATGTTCATATGACCGTGTGCTGTTGCAGCGGTCTAAGTCTAGGCTGTAGATACCTGACGATCCAAACAAGTTCCGCGATACATGGTTCCCGCCCGTCGCCACCAGTACTACTATCATCCACGATAGAGCTTGGAACAAAGTCCCTTCAAACATTGTGACGGCCGCGCACTATTCGGTCAATTGGTCGACGTGGGGCGGACAGTATTTGCTCGTGGATTTTTGGGGCAGAGCACCCTCTGTTGCCCTACAGCTTCAATTCTACTTTGGTATCCACGGCTGTGTCATTCCCGTCGGGTTCATCGGCCTCGATTATTTTGCCTTCACCATTGCTGGGCCCGGCGAGGCAGGGGGGAAGAAAAAGTTTTGGAGGCTCCATTTGACTACCAACCCAACCCAGGCAACGTTGAAGGGATTCAAGGAGCCATTTTCTAGCCCCCGAGACTTCCACAACCACTGGGAGAGGGTGGCCATGGAAGATATTCCCGAGGTGCCGGGAGGAAGGGATGCTTACCGCAAGGCAATGGAAGATAATGGTCATCAGTGGTACGAAGATGAATCTGACCTGCCGGAGATCACGTCGGGTGAATTGTCTATTTCCGATTGGTAATTCGTAGTCTACTGGACCCAATCCATCCCCTGTTTCTGCAATGATACAAATGTCCCTGATTATTTGTGAAGATACTCTTAAGCTGTGTCTTTCTATTCAAAACATGGAATGAAGAATTGTTTGCACAGTGATTCTCGCATTGTGCACCTACTCTATCAAAGCATGTTATCGAAAATCGGCGAAAAGGTTAGGTTTGGAGAGGCCGACTTGCGATATGCATTTTCGTCGAAGCAATTTGGTATTTGGAGATGTCCCTCAGTAGAACGACAATCTAGTGGCAGATTGGAGCTGTCCATACAAAACTCTCTGTGCAGCCGATGAGTTAACATACAGTGTGAACCTCAGGAGATGCCGAGTTGCAGGTTGGCAGTAGCTGTGAAAATCGCGAATGGCTCGTTTACACCGTCTGCCTTGCTTTCCTATGCATAATCGTGATAATAAGTACATGTTCGCCCTACCTTTCTGGTAGCTTGCATCTCATTTTCACATTTATGACCCATGGGTTGGAATAATTCTCTTAACTTTCGATACGGTGTAAATTTCCATCCAGCAAAGGAATCCTGTTGTTGCTACTTCTCATGTGTCTCTTTCGCTCATGAAACCCAGTCCGCCATTCCAACCTTGATCACTCTCAACGTGATGACACCACTTGGAAAATGCACTTTGATCAGCAAACGAAATGGGGCTCGTCACACTGCCAATCCGCTCCTATAGCTACGTATTCCTCGTGTTTACCCTTCCGAAAAACGACATTCCCAAACAAACAAACAAAAAATCCCCCTTGGCATGTAGCTATGAATGCGAACCCCTGGATAGCTGGCGGCTATCGACTTGTTGTTCGGGGACAAAAAGCGTCCGGAGAACCCCCGCGGCACGGTGCCACATCAGCTGCGTGGAATACAAAAGAGGGGTAACAACTTCGGTAACAATCTGACCCACCTGGGCCTACTCGCCCCTGCTTCAAGCTATGTTCAGCCTGTTAGCCGACCTTTGGTCTTCGAATGGTGTGGTGCGCCGGAATGACCGACGCTGCAAACGCTCTGTTCATCAGTTCGTAATTTTAATGTGGCAACTCCCTGTAATCGTAATGCCAACAGTTGCTTGTTCTTCGATGAGCATGATTGATTGCCCTGGCTCGATGGTTTTGTATATGCGCACTGTTATGCGACTCGACAAGTGCCCTATGCCCTTGATGAGAGATCTCGAGAATGATTGGCCACAATGGCTCGTGAGAATGGGGGCCAGGAATCAGAAGGATCACATCAGAACATATTTTGCGTGTAACGAATTTAAATGCAACACAGAGGGGATATTTACCCACGATTGGAATTCAGGACTGTCCTACGCGTGAACTATTCGCAATTGGAAGATAATTCCAAAAACCCAGTCAACAATATTGCGACCCACGACGATGAGATGCTGCTCAGTGAAGTAACATATGTACAGAAAGGGAGAAACAGCTCAAAGCTATCGATCGTCGACTCGCTTATGATGCATACTAGCGATCCGCCGTAAGTATAAACTAGCCCCTCCATGGAGATGTTCAGATAGGAATTGAAGGCGGTGCTTCCTCGATTTTAAGATTTAACTCAGACTTATTACAAGGCAAGGAATGAACTCCCCATGCACGGGCGGCGTCAGCCGAGAAAACAAAAGCAGTTAAGTTTGCTGCTCGGTCGAGTGTATTAAGTTGTTTCGGGCAGCCGCCAAAATCGAAAAATGAGAGGTCTCCGTTACACGTGTATGATGCATACTAGCGATCCGCCGTAAGTATAAACTAGCCCCTCCATGGAGATGTTCAGATAGGAATTGAAGGCGGTGCTTCCTCGATTTTAAGATTTAACTCAGACTTATTACAAGGCAAGGAATGAACTCCCCATGCACGGGCGGCGTCAGCCGAGAAAACAAAAGCAGTTAAGTTTGCTGCTCGGTCGAGTGTATTAAGTTGTTTCGGGCAGCCGCCAAAATCGAAAAATGAGAGGTCTCCGTTACACGTGCACACGCCTCACTGCGATTTTTGTAATGAGGAGAGAATTGCGGAGAGATATTTTATTCTGGTTCAATCAATCCACCACAACTGGGCTCGCGCCCCCACGTCCGATCCGAAACGCCACCGTCTCCGCGCATGAGCCTATTGGCGCTTGGCTCCCCTCATTTGACAACTCCTGGACGGCAGGCTTATCAACACTAGATATTGGAAGCGATGAGCAGCCGTAGTATTAACTTTGTACACTAGTTACTCACACAAACATGCCCAGAATTTTCACAACTTTTGCCACCACTATCGCCAAGAATATCCAAACGGTGCGGCTCATTGTGGCGCATAACTGGGACAGTGAAATGAATGAGCAAAACCATTGAATGCATTCCGATATGTATACCTGAAACAGGTTGGGCATGTTTACGCGGAGATGATTGATGAAATGGCTACGGGACTGGATATGGGAAGGAACCCTCGAAGGCATCGTGCCTAAATACCCCAGTTGGCCACATCGAATCCTGAAAATTGACATCCAGTACGGCTGAACCACCGTGCCACATGTTGCTTTTTGGGAACAAGGCGTGTATACGCATCGGGACGAAGCTCCAGAACTCTTGTATATCAAGGTTCGTGTGTCACTTGTTGTCAGCGTGAGGAAATTCTAGCAAGGTCAGCCAGGGTTGCATTAGGGGATGAGGCAGACAAAGGGAGAGAACAGACTCCACAGTAATTCCCTGTGGGGAAATGAGCTGGTAATGATCAGGTTTACAAACACGCCCGATTCGTTTGTCCGATGTCGCGATCTGGGATCGTGGAATCTTCAGGGCGCACCGCTTGGATCTAGATCTAGATGTGATGTGGAATGAGATGAACCCACAAGGACCTGCGAGCCTAGTCTTTCATCAGCTGAATGGCCACTGGATGTCTTGTTCGTAGCTTCGAAGCACGACGACCACCATTCCCTGGATCTCAGCAGAGGTTATTGTTCCTATGTGGCGCAGATGAAATCAGATACAATCCAGCCTTGTTGTGATAACGACAGCTCGATCCAGGGAAAGGGCACCTTGAAATGAGAACGATAGTCTGATGTCCCGAAGGCAATGATGGCCAGTGAGATGGAAGTCGCGAAGAACCACCACCGACATAAACTGAATTAGGAATAAGGGTCGAGAAGTGGAATACTGTTTGCAGGAAATTAAGGCACCTCCCGTTCGAAGTTCCCGCTGCATGCGCGCGTGCGAGGATGCGAGGCGGCGGTGGCGCTGCTTAAAGATAGGGTGAGCGCGGCCGGGATCAGCCAAGACCAGGGTGTGGCGAACATCAAGGTCCGTAGTGCAAGTTGAATCATGGACCAAGAGAACTCGAACGGTTTGGGGGACGAACGTGCAGCCACAAAGGCACCGGCAATGATCTGCAAATGTTTTACGGCGCGGCGGGAGCTCGGGCCATGAAAATTGCTCTGAAGAACGCAAACGTATCACCCACCACATTCCAGTCATCGCTGTGAATAATCCCCGTATAAATTCTGATGCATCAGTGGAGTTTGCGAGAAGGAAGCGGAGGAAGTGGAGTCTAGAGGTGAGGATGGAGCAGAACGTACAGAATTTCCAAAAGCGGACCATTCACGGCCATACAATGTGAAGAAAAAGACCGCACCATTCAGGACGGTGGGCAGTGGTAACAGAACAAGCAAGCCTGAGTGGGGGGACGGATTCGGAGAGAAAGAAGGATCAAATCAAATCTACACACGGCCGCCTCATGAAAGTCCAGCATGCAGTCGGTTACGAGCGGAAATCGGCGTCCAGATGGACGTGGGATTGATTTGCACGTGGAAGGAGCTGCTGGGGCTCGAAGCCCACGTTGCGAATATCGGCATAACTTGTGCACCTGATGAGAATATCAGCATAGCGTGTACTGAGCGAGTGGCCTAGTACCGGTAAACGCAGAGCTGAAGTTGGAGTCTAGGACAACTTAGAGGTACATAAGAATGGACGATCAAGACATAACGCACGGAGCGAAAACAAAAGGGCAGGAGAACGTCCGGGTATTGGATCCGATTTGAGCTGGGAGTCGGAGTTGGGAGTCGAGTTTTAACGCCAAACCCAGCAAATGGATTGCGACTAAAGTCTCGCGGCCTGTAAGCGTAACCGATGTACGGAGAAACCACACTATGAGTATCTCAATCGATGTCAGATAGGCGGAACGGTAGGCGGCACCCACTGCTACAGACTCGAGAAGCAGGATCGAGTGTGCGTATGCGAGAGGCGGGAATAAAACACATTTCATGACACTTAGCTGGAGAGCGAGCAAAAGTGAAAAGGGGAATGCTGGCGACGACGACCGTGACGATGCTAGTACGGGTGTACCTGCGATACGAAAGCAGCGCATCGAAGGCGACGCCGCGGCGGAGCAGCGGGCGTCTGAGGGGCGGAGTAAGGAATATAAAGTAGAAAGCAGGAAAGACACGACTGAGTGAGTGAGATTCGGAAAAGCGAGGGAGGGTACGTTCGGAACGAAGCAGGAAGGAAGAAAAGATGAGTGGCAGTGTGCGAATATGGATGGTTGTGCTCGGTCCGATCAGAGCCGACGGCCGAAGCAGCAACTCTTTCTTCTCTTCTTCTTCCTACGATGCTGTGACTTCTCCCGGCCATTCTCTCCGCAAGCTCTCAGTCGCACAATAACGTTATTAATTTTGTATACGCAATTTATGTAGCTGCAGGCATGCACCCGATGTGCGCCGCCCTTTCGCTGAGGGCTCGCTCACATTCTGGCGATGTCCCGATTCTCAAGTCCAAATTCAACCGTGGCGCCTCTGAATCTCTCTGCAGACAGCCGAAGATTTATTCTTCATCAAGCTCACCTCGATCGGACCGCAGATGTCTGAGTACGCGGCGCGATCCAATGGAAGTTCAACTCGGACCTCACATTTCACGGCCTGGACAGGATGTTGCATTTGTGCGCAGACAGCATAGCGGGTTGGGAGGAGGAATAAAATAGTTAGAGTTCGGCCAAGAATTCAGGCAGTACAGAGTGCGGGTTAAGAAACGATCTGTAATCTGTAATCTCATGGATATCACAGCGTCGGTAAGGTGGGGATACGAGGGATGAAACATCAAATCCAAATGGATGTACGATGAAAACCCCGATATAGATCGAGGGTGGATTTAAGGGATCCGCACCCACTTTAAGTTCGCACTAGTACTTCTTGGAACTTGATTATTTCCGTTCGCTCGCATGCCCTTTTGCTTTCAGCTACAGGGCTTGAGATTGGGAATCGATTTTTTTTTTCATTGCGCCGTGATATGTAAGGTGGGCGCCATCCGCATCCATCGAACTTTACCCGAGTAAGGGATATTTCGCAAGGTCTGTAAACAGTCTCTTCGTTGTCTACTTAATATTTATCTAACCAAACCGCGTCTTGAAATGGTTTCTCCCCCGATGTTCGTTCCACTTCAGGCGAAGACATATACCCAAAGTTCGGCAGCACACAGCTCGAACATGCTTAGTGAATCTCCAACCTGAGAACACTTGAAGTCGCCCCACTCTACGACGGACTTAAAGCAGTAAGTACGACTCAAATTGCGGCGGTTGAAATTTGTGAACTATGCAGATGAGGCCCAGCACATTAATAAAAGAAACTATCATCGTGGCTATCAATTCGGGGGCGGGGAGTCGAACCCCGTTCTGCAGCTTACAACACGAGATGTTCAACATTCCAAGTACTGCTGCCGTGCACCGCGCACCACGCCCGAGATGGGAGGATAGGCAAGACCTGGCAGAAGTTCAGGTCCTCGTTGGAATAAATTTTGATCGCTCCTCAAACAGAGCAATCGACTCTATTGCAGTGGACGAGGGGGGCTCAAATTCCGCGGGTTCGAGTGCGGAAATTAAACCAAAAGAAAATGACATCTGATCTCTGTCAGGTCGGGCGCGGGGAATCGAACCCCGCTCTGCAGTTTGCAACACGAAATGTTCAACAATCCAAGTGCTTCTGCTGTGCACCGTGCACCACACCCGAGGTAAGGATATAGATGGGACCCAGCACAAGTTGAATGGCTAACAAAGCTTGACAATCGAGTTTGAGTGAAAACCTTAACTGAAAACAACAAACCGTACGTACAGAGGACAAATATCCGATTCAAGTTCTTCCCTCTGCTGGTTTAAACTATGAGGGCTTGGCCTGAAAGGCGCCGTACCTTCAGTTCAGTGGATCAACCCAAGAAAAGAAAAGAAAACGGTACTATTACAATGCGGAAGACATATTCGGGCGCGGAGAGTCGAATCCCTCTCTGCAGGTTACACTCCCAAGGCGCAACGCTCAAAGGACTGCCGCCGTGCGCCGCGCACCACGCCCGATGTGAACCTATAGCCAGCTAGTAATATCAGTCCCGACGTGAAAAATTAACATTACCTCCCGCAGAACATACAAGCCTACGATCCCGAAGCGACCGAGCGAGCCTGTGCAGTTGGCGAGCGAGCAAGTTGTGCACTTGAAAATAAGTCGGATGGATTCGGATCGGTTTCAAGTTTATTGATTGTTTACTTAGCTTTACAGCGACAAAGGCAAACTTGGACCTTGAACACCGTGCAACTGCTTCCTGTTCGCTTGTAGCTTCTGTGCGTCGAGTTGGCTGGCAGTCCAGGACACTGAAGGTGCCACCAGTGAATGTCGTTTACATCCGAGTCGCCCGTGAAAAACAGAAAAGGCGCCAAATTCACCGGGTTGAGACTCACCCAGAAGGATAACATCTAGATTTAGACAGGTGAATAAATGAATAAATAAATGGATGAAAAAGAGAAAACGTTTTGGAAGATAGTTCACGTGGGCGCAGGGAGTCGAACCCCGATCCGCAGCTCGCAATGGTACGCGTTCGATTTAAGGAGCGCTGCCGTGCGCCGTGCACCAGACCCGACGTAAACTTATAGCCAGCCGGATCAGTCCTGATGTCAAAATGAGCAAATATTAATTCGAGCAGTGCAACCAAGGAGTGCAACAGCGAAGCCATTTCGAGCACAAGAAGACGGGTGGTGAGCCGGGTGAGCAGATTATGCAGGTGGACGTAAGTTAATCACGCCAGGGAGGCGGAAGTGTGAGTGACACTCTCAGTTGATTAACGATTCTGGATCCCGATGATGGTTGAAAGCGGAGTGAGGGAGAACCGAGACGTATGTCCCTCGGTCTAGAATTAAGTGCAAAGAAAGCCAAACGCAGACCCTGTCATGAACAGCGTTGGTTGTCTTGCGTTCGAGGTGCCATTGAACCTCACCACCCCCGCCAAAAGTACGAGTGAAGATCATTTCTGTCTCCTAGGCGCATGCATCGGTGTGGGCGTGTCCCAATTGAAACCGACTGTGGGCTTCGGAATTAGGGCGCAGTGACTCGTGGCTTGTCTGTGAACCCAGGCGCCGGAAACGGAAAAGGAAACCGGCCTACGCTACGAATACTTGAGTGCCTCGATTAACGAACGATAACGACCGATTGGTCACTTCAGGCTACTATGAAGTGACCCCTGATAGGCTATTTTGTCCCAATTGCGGACTGTACCTAACAGGGGTCACTCCGGTGGATTCATTCCACCGCATATGGATTCATCCACTGGATGGATGAATCCACCTTGCGTCACATCACGCTCACCTGGATTCATCCACCGGCCCTGGGGTGGATTCATCCATGCTGCGCTCGCGCAGCCCGATTTCGGATTTTTGGGGCCCGTACGGTGCCCATTTGGTGCCTCCTGCTGGGTCTTCTCTCAGCGTAGTTTACTGTGCCCTTGTTACCATGTATCATAGCCATTGCACAATATAACAGCTGCATTTGTGCAGCTCGATTTTGCAATTTTTGTGCACGTACGGGGGCCATTTTATCCATGCACGGGTTCGCCCTCGATATTCATGCACGGGTTCGCCCTCGATATCCATGCACGGGTTCGCCTTCGATATCCATGCACGGGTTCGCCCTCGATATCCATGCACGGGTTCGCCCTCGATATCCATGCACGGGTTCGCCCTCGATATCCATGCACGGGTTCGCCCTCGATATGCATGCACGGGTTCGCCCTCGATATGCATGCACGGGTTCGCCTTCGATATCCATGCACGGGTTCGCCCTCGATATCCATGCACGGGTTCGCCTTCGATATCCATGCACGGGTTCGCCCTCGATATCCATGCACGGGTTCGCCCTCGATATCCATGCACGGGTTCGCCCTCGATATCCATGCACGGGTTCGCCTTCGATATCCATGCACGGGTTCGCCTTCGATATCCATGCACGGGTTCGCCCTCGATATCCATGCACGAATTCACCTTCGATATTGTTCGCCCTCGATATCCATGCACCTTTGCCAAATTTTTGGTTTGGGATGCCATGTGGATGAATCCAGGCTAACCCTAATTATGCCTTCTGGATTCATCCACTCCTCACATGGATTCATCCATGCACATGAATTTTACTTATGTGGATTCATCCATGTTTGCCATTTTTTTGCTGCATGGATTCATCCACGTACATGGACTCATCCACCCTCCAGTATATTTTATCTACCTGGATTCATCCACCCTACATGGACTCATCCACCTCTATTTTTCTTCCACGGTGGATTCATCCATGCAAGTATTTTCTCACCTGGATTCATCCATGCAGAAGTTTATATCACCTGGATTCATCCACCGTTTTTTCGTTTCACGGTGGATTCATCCAGGTGATATTTTTTGCTTTGAAGCGGATTCATCCACGTGTTTGTTTGGTTCCCACCTGGATCCATCCAGATGACGGCTGGATTAATCCATCCATTTGTTTGGTTCCCACCTGGATTCGTCCACGCGTGGCTTACTAGATGCATGGATGAATCCAGACCTTTGTTTGCTTTCAATCAAATTTTATAGTCTTTCTACACACATTACACCAGATACTTACGTGTCTAACAAATCACCATCCCGCCGAATGGAACTGCCTCACGATTGACGAATTTATTGCGATTTTTATGGTCTCGTTCATTTTTGAACCACTCAAACCAAAATTACTATATGCGGACGATAGCGGTTGTTGTCTCTTGTTTCAAAATGACGTCAGCTTAAATCAAAGTTAACGGTCCGCGGGCCAAAATAATGGTTGCTGAGGGAGTCGAACCCTCTTCACGTGTTAGGCAAGTTGAGTAGCACTGTACCATGTCCAAGTGTCATGCCGTTAGACCAAGCAACCTTAATAAAGTCATGCTTGGCCCCCACTCAAACCTAATAAAAGATGTAATTACTTTGCGAAAAAAAAAAAGGACGGTCAAAAGAAAGCCCAAATCTGGAGTCGAACCAGAGGAATTCCCCATAATGAAGTTCCTCTCCAAAGCGAAACTGTAGAGACGTGTTAACCGTTACACTATTTGGGCTTTGATGAAAGCAACCCTTTATCCTGCTAAGCGATGTAAATAGGACCTTGGAGGAATCAAAAAAAAACAAAAAACATTACGAGACAGCTGAACGACCACTGTGGGAGTCGAACCCACACCAGCCCATTTCATTTTGACGCATCCGTAAAATTGAGTAGGGGCGCCTTTAACCACTTGGCCAAGCGGTCGGTGAGAGACGAAGCCGGGAACCGGTGACCTACCTGCTCTTCCACTCTCACATCGAAAAAAAAAATAACGTAGATGCAAGACGTTTTTGACATTGTAACTACTTTAAGTACCTGACGCAGCCTATAAGTACTCATCGTTGCAAAAATGACATAAAAAGAGGACATGGTCGGAATGACATATAAACTAAAGTATCCATGGTACTTCGCGCATATTACAATAGCCCCACTTGCGAGGCACAGAGGTCTGCCATATCGGTATCCTCGCCTACAATCTCCATTCTCTCAGGCACCATGACCCAGGCGGGCACCGCCGACCGCCAGTAATAGGTGTGCGCCTCCCGCTGCGACTTGGGTGTAGTTTCCTTCCGCAGGATCAGCCGTGCGGCAGTGAAGCTGTCTGAGTGGTTATTCCCGACCTGGTACCGGCACAGGAAGGACGAACTCGGTCCAGCGACCGCAGAGGACTGCCCCAAGGCCGAGGTCGTCCCGAGCCCAGGAGTCAAGGTGGAGGTCGAGCCGGCCGAGGATTTTTGTCGTTTTGAGGCCGGGCGCTGGTGCTCGACGTCGTTGTCGTCGTCCTCCTCGTCTGACGATAGCTCGGTGGCACCGCGTTTGGCCGCCTTGCTCTTGCTCTTGCTCTCCGCCTTCTTGGCCTTCTCGATCGAGCGCAGCAGCGCTCGGGAATCACGACCCGTCACCAACGTGCTCGAGTCGACACATACAACCAAGGGGATATCTAACTGGTCCTCTGGGTCCAGGTCCATTTCCTCTTCATTATTTGCTCAGTCCAATGCACACGGATGAAGTCAATCACGTACCTTCTGTCCACGATACAATTGTGGTAGTTCCCGTTGCCTCCACCCCCGACTCGTAGTTCTCCCTGAGGTTCTCGTAAAGTTTCGTGAACGCCTCAGCGTGCTTTCCCGCCCATGATGAGTTGAACTCGGCACATGGGCAATTCTGCTTCAGATCCACCGGCCAGTTGATGATGCGGAGATGATAGGTCATCGCGGTGTCGGGCCACTTCTTCCAGGCCATGGTTTTGAGGCTGGAAGCGTCGACACTGCGATCTCGAAGTTCGATGACTGTAAAATTGTTAGACTAAGGCACAGGTCATACATAACGGACTTACGGATCCGGTTCAGCATCATTTTGGAGACGAGAACGCGGCGCTCATCTCTGGTGTCCTTCTTCTTGAAGGCTATTGGAATCGGAGGTGGCTGCTTTCTTATCCCCCCTTCGTCGTCGCCGACTGCCTCGGCCTCCTTTGCCCGGGCCGTTGCTGTAACTCTGCATACCATCAGCCCACTCAGTTGCGGTGGCATTCCTGCAAAACGACTTACTGGGTCATCGCCTTGAACTGAACGAGCGTGTGATTGAAGGTCGGGCCATAGGCGTCCAGGACCGCGCGGCCGTTGTCACTTCCAGTGAACCACGCGCAACAGTCGCCAAACACGTCGATAGCCATCCCAATCACGTCTATGTCGTATTTTTGGCTCGTTATCGTCGCCTGCGATATCGTAAGTGGCGTAAATTAAACTAGATGGACGCGGACGTACCTGGTGAATGAACGGCTGCAGCGTCTTATCCATAAGGGCTTTGCCGCGTCCCCTCGCTCTCCTGTTATCCAGCACCATTTCATTCCGCTCGTGGAACCGCTGCATGAGCTCTTTGGTGCATTCGCGACGGGCAGCGGGATCAGCCATCTCCTCCTCCGAAAGAGCGGAGAAAAGATCGTCGTACGCCGTCTTGACCTCGAGCGCGTAATCCTCCACAGACACTGCAGCAAAGTAAATCAAATCAGAGTACATTAAGCGAGAGAAATGTAGACACATACTAGTTTTAGGCCGCGGGTGGTCTTGACGGTATAACGACTGATGTGCGTTCCAGGCATTGGCCGACCTCTCGACAAGTTGGTGATCTCCTGCGGCCTTGAAGACGGACGACAGAAGCTTCCCTTCCCTGCGAGCGATACTTTCGGCACGCTGGTGGTAGAATGCGCGCGCCTCCAGGAGGTCCTTCATCCCCTCCTTGGAGATGGCCCCCTTGCGCAACTCCCAAGGTGCCGTTTGCGATTCTTCATCGTCGTCTTGTTCATCCTCCTCCTCCTCCTCCTCCTCCTCCTCCTCCTCGTCCCACGCCTTGCTTTTCCCTTTCCCTTTGTCCTTCCCCCGACCTCCCTCGCCAGCACCAAACTCCGCATCGTCCAACCGGTCCTGCTCCTCCATTGAGAGCTGCACTGTGGCGCCGGGAATCTGCCTGGCGACTTTGTTATGCTCTTTTCGTGCTTTTGTTTCTAGTGCGGCGGTGGCAGCGTAGTCCGACGCATCCGACGCGTCGCTGCGCGTCTCCCAATCCTTCTGCTCGTCGGGGCCGGGTGTGGCGTCCCGCACGAGCTTCTTCTTCTTCTTGGTACCCGGGTCGTCGTCTAGCTGCAGCGGGTCCATGTCCACGTCCCCGTCCTTGTGCTCAGCGAAAAATAGTGGAAACGCGGAGCGAGGCGATTTTTCGGCCAGCTCCTGCTCCAGCTCCCATCTGTACCAGGCGCCGATGTCGAAGTTGGGGTTGAAGAGGTCTGTGTTGAGTAGGTTGATCCGCATGGTGTTCGCGAAGTCGTCCATGACACGGCAGTCGTCACCTTGGACGACCCGGAGTGCGAATCGGCGGTCCATCACATCCAGGCCTAGCAGCTCGTCGCCGGGGTATGGCTGGCCCTTGTGCAGAGCGTCCAGAGCTGAAAGCTCCTCTGGCACATACTCGTCCTTGTGACATTTGTGAGCTTCCGGACGACCGGATGTCAAAATAAAACCTACCGACGCGTCTTCCCGCTCTGAAGTGTTTTCCTTGTAACTGCACGGCCGGCTCCTTGGCAGCGTCGGGATTCGATAGTTGGATTGGTGCGTCGGGTACAGCATCAACAGTGGACGTTTCCTTGCGTGCGTCCAGTGTCTGCAGGAGAAAAAAAATTGAGTACGGTCCGTCAGAAATAAATAACACGCACCAGCGGCGCTTCCAGGTTGCGGGGCGGCTCCTGCGGCGCGCCGTCCACTGGTGGCACGATCTGCACAATATTATTTAACTCAACCACAATTCACGAGCAACAAGACAGAAAACCCACCAGCGCCGACTCTGTAGCAGGGTTACCACCCTTTTTGCCCTTTGTCTTTCTCACTGCAGGGGGTTTGGGCGCATCAGTCGTGTTGCTCTCCTTGCCCTCGTCGACGGGTTTCTTCTTGCGGCTTGGAAGAGGTGCAGCGGCGGGCGTGGCAGCGGCTCCGGAGGTTTTGTGGCGCGTTGAGCGCCTAGGAGGTATCGGTTCAGCCATTGAAGGTAAAAACTTGATTGTAAAATCCTTGGTGGGGGGATCTTGGTGGCACAGTAGATGATTCTGAAAAGTTCACAAGTTCCATAAGTGGGTACTTGGGGAGACTATAAGATAATACCTGGTGGTGGCTCGGCGTACGACAACAATGTCACAGCAGGGGGGACAATCAAGCCCTGATACGCGCTTGCGCCTTTAGGTCATCGAGCCACCTTCGTGCTCGATTTAGCTAATCGAGGCCAACCTGCGCGAAATTCGCTTAATTCTGTGGAACAATACCGCAGTCAGTGGCACCGTCTGGCTGCTATAAAGAGCTATGGTTAGGATACACACATGCGAACCTGCCTCATCCTCCTTCGCTTCACGTCCACCGTGCCACCGACACTTCGTAGTAATATTTGCTGGAATGGCGCGTCAATTTTTCGGCTCATCTCACGCGTACTCGTTCACTAGGATTGCGCCATACCTGCAAGAGACCCTCCCACCGGATACTCCGCCATCTGGCTGCAGGCACGCGCTGGTCCCGCCGTTATTCATGGGTGCGTTTGCTTTCCCTAATCCCCGCCGTCAAAATTTATTGCGCTCAATAAAGCGTCACTCACGCGTTCCCTGCATCCCAGACGCATTCTACACCCTCCCAGACATTGTGCTTGAACTTTCCGCGTTGCTGCAGCATTTCGACCTATGTCAGCCTCCTCGGTATTTCGCGTATTTGCACGTACGCACCTTTTTCTGACGTTTCTATTCCTTCTAACCCTTCTCCCAGCCTCTGCAGTACGTTCATCTATGCGCGTCAGTCGTTTCAAGTGCTGCACGCCTAACAACCAACCTAATATATCCGTCCTCCCTAATCCTCCTCCCGCCGTCAAATATTTATTGCGCGCAAGTAACGCGTCACTCACGTTTTCCCTGCATCCCAGACACCTTATACCCCCTCCCCGACATCGCGCCTGAAGTTTCGACGTCGCTGGAGCATTTCGACCCACGTCAGCCTCCTCAAAATTTCGGCCGTTTATACGTACGCACTTTGTTTGCCACTTTTTGATCCTGCTAATCGCTCGTAAAGGCTCTCTAACGTGTTATCGGCGTGCGAGGGTCATTTTCAGCTGCCCCACGCGCAGCAACACACTTACCTGGCCACCCCTGTATTTTTTTCCCCTTTGCTGCCTTTTTTCTCTTTGCCCGCATTCGTACAATGTTTTCTCATTTTTTTTTTGCGTGTCTAGCGGTCGCTAACTACCCTATGTACGTCCCCGCCCCGGACGCCCCGCCCCCGACCCCTCCCCGCCACTCGCGGTCAAGACGCACCATGGACATGGTGGTCAAGAGCAAGTGGCAAAGGGATCCAAACTCCGCCATCCATCAATCATGATTTGCGGACTTTCGGCAGGGCTCTGCCGGTGATCCCGGCATGAGCTCGCCGAAAGTCCACAAATCATCTTACCAAAGCTTGCAGCACAGCCACCTTTTCGCTCTCAGACCTCGACCAACACCTTCCTAATCGGTAAGTACTCAAGTCCCGCCTCCCGTAGTGTAGCCGTAGTGTACACCGTAGCTAGTCGTTACAAAATAAATGTGTGCGTCGTCATACACGGCGCCGACGCCCTAAGCGGGTCCCACGAAAGCGCGCGCCCAGCGCCGCCTTTTAAAAAAAGAAAGAATTTATTAATAAATCCCGTACCGAGCGCGCCGAAGCCGACGCTGACGCTGTATACAGCTCCACGGCCCCCATGGACCCTCGCCGCGCCCACCAACGCACTAACGCCTTCATCGACGACATCGCTGAGGACGATGCGTCGTTGGGTAAGTCGTTGCCGTTGTCAAGATCCCGCAGAATCTGACTTGCTGCGTCAGTGTCCGACGGCGAGGAGCCCGACCCCGATTCCATGGAGGGCCAGGCCATGGCGCTCGACCGGCAGGACTTCAACATGGACGAGGAGATTGCGGAGCACGCCCGACGGGTACAGCGACGGGAACACGAGCGCAGAAACCCATCGCGCCGCCTCGACGCTCAGGAGTGGCAACGGCTCCGCGGTGATCACCTCTACTACGATGGAGACGAGGAGGACGCCCCAGTTGCTGGCCCCAGCAGCATGCGCCCGCGCTCACCCCCCCGCGCTCCATGCCTCCGCCGCCGCTCTTCCTGCCCGACTCTCGCGACCCCACGCCATACGAACCCAGGGACCTCCGCGACTTGACACCCTTCGTGCCTCCCCAGCCTAGGCCACCATTCGTTCCGGTAGGTCAAATTTCTCAACGTACAGATATTAACATTTTTTTGACTTTGTATTCTACAGCGCCCGCCCTCCTCCGTACCCCCGCCGCCGCTTTTCCTCCCCGAATCTCGCCATCCCACTCCTTTCCAACCGCCCGATCCCGCGACGTGACCCCATTTGTCGCTCCCATGTACCAGCCTGGGGCACCATTCCTTGCGGTAGGTCAAATTTCTCCAAGTACATATATTACATTTTTTGACTTTGTATTCTACAGCGCCCGCCCACCCAGTCCAAGCGCAAGCGCGACGAGACGCCGGAGGAGGAGGAGGAGCGCGTGACCATAATCACGGTCCCGCACGTCGACTCCGACGAAGATGAAACCGAAGGCGAGGACAACGACGAGGAGCCCGAGCAGGAAGAAGACAGCGCCCTCAAGGCAATTAAGCTGGAGCACAACATGCGCCAGTTTTTCGACGACACGGCGCTGCTGGATTCCGATGAGGAGGAGGACGACGACGAGCATTTGGATGATGCTCTCGAGGAGACAGCGGAGGATCGCGGTAAGTCTCAAATCACAAATTGAATTTCACTCACACGACTTTTCTGCAGCTTTTTATCGACGACAGCGACCACCATGACCTTCACCATGACCTTCCTCCTCGCTCGGTCGCGCCTCCAGCGACGCCCATGCCGAAGTGGCCGCCATGCAGCAGGAGGCTGCCAAGTACGACGATAAGGCGGTCGCGTATCAGCTCGAGCTCGCTCAGGAGGAGCAGGAGGACCGCACCTCAGATCTCACCTGGCTCGACCGTGACTTCACGAACATCACCCACCCCGATTGGAGCCAGCGCGAGGTGCCGCACGACAAAAAATTCTACTCAAAGGACAAGAAATTGTACCCCACCGAGGAATTCGAGATGTACCGCAAGAATGCGGCGGCCCTCACGCACCCGCATTTCACCAAAGTTCCGCAAGACGAATATTTGGCGAACCGGAATCGTACACGGCCCAGCTACCGCCCGCCCTACCCCGTCATGCTTGACGAGACGCCGCATAAGGTCATTCCCCAGGTCCCTGCGCAGCCATTCCGAGGGCGCCCACACCTCCCCCTCTCCCATCTCGAGCCGGGCGATTGGACGCGGGTCCCGAAGCACGGGCTCGCCTTTGCCATCTCCGCAACGGAGGTTCTCATCCCGAACAAATCCGCCCCTCCAACCACCAGTGATTTGGACGGACTCGATGACCCACCAGCGCCGAGGAAAAAGCAGGAGACTCAGCGCGGGGACCGGCAGAAAACGGCGGAGAAGGTCGGGATCGCGAGTGTTCCGCGCAGGAGCGAGACCAGACGGAGAAGCCTCCGCTGTCGAAGAAGCTGACGGCGGAACAGGAGCAAGAAAAGAAGGAGAAGGAGCGGTACTGGGAGTACCACCAGGTGGAAACCGAGCCGCTCACGCGGGAACAACTGGTGGCAGAAAGCCAGCAGACCAGCGCCATCATTCTGACGGCGTCGAAACCCCGACTCTTGCGTCCGGTCCAGCCCTCCATCGAGGATCTCGTGCCGTTCCAGCCACTGCGTCCGCTGTTGCAGTTCCTGCTGCCTCGGAGGGGCGAAGTGCACGGGACCGCTTTGGCGCCAGGAGATTTCGTTGTGGTTGTCAACGACAAGCACGAGAACTCCTTCGGCACCATTCTCCTCATCCGCGATACCCCCCAATACGGCCGCGTGGTCAAAGTTTCGGGTTCCCGCCGCCTCACACTCGACTATCAGCTTGGCCGTTCTCGCGAGCAGTTGGAAGACTTGTCGCCGGCCAATCTGTTCAAGGCCAAGGGTAGCAAAGGGCCATTTGGAAAATCAGACGACATCCACTCGACCCCACCCCTCCCGTGCGAATTGGCGACCGACTTTGCGTTGTGGACGACAAGCACCTGGAAGGGACAGTGGGTCGCGTCGAGGAATCGACCTGGAAGACTTTCGCTACCGCGGCGAGATGGTCACCATCCGCACCACCGACGGCAAAATCGCTCGTTTGCGCACAGATGCGTACCATCGAATTTTTTATGCAGGGGACGAAGTCGAAATTGTGCGAGGGGGCCCAGAGCAGGCAACGCGGCATCGTGATGGAAGTATTGTTCGGCGGCTCTTTACTCAGAGTGCTGGTCGACACAACTCCAACGGCAACAACCACGCAGGACAGCGTCGCAGCATTTTTCGCTGAGGGGTTGCCATTGGAGAGCAGCGAACAGCGCGTGAGTCTTTTCTTGCTATTATTTTTACTCTTGCTTGATCCTTCTAATCCTTCAGTATCAAAATTGCTCGGTGCGAGCCAAAGATGTAGTTCTTCGGTGGACAGACGTCGCTGATTACGGCAACTGGACGCAGCCTGGCATTGCGAAACAACGCCTCGAGCCCGCCCAAGACGATGCCCCCCCTCCCTCTAAACGCCTCCAAGAGCGAAATGGTTTTTCATCAGATCGACCGCGACTTGGCAGCTTCCAAAAAATCAGGGAGCTGTTAAAAGACCGCAAAGAACAGCAATCGCTGTACTTCGCGTCCAAAGGCGTCGAAATGAGTCAGCTCGAGCATGAAAAGCGACTCCAGGAGATCGAGAACGAAATTCGCGTCCATCGCGGGCTTGCCGAAGACAGAAAACGTGAAGCTGACAACAAGCGCATGATGGGAGTCGGACGGCGGTTCGAAAACGTCACTGTTTTCATTTTCAAAGGGCCGAACAAGGGGTGCACGGGGAAGGTAATTGGGGATCACGACACCCAGGCTCGACGAAACCGGGAGAAAGACCTCCGCAAGCGAAAAAATACGATGGAACTCGATGATACCGCGGGTATCATACTCACCGTACGTGTGCCCAACTTGGGCGACTTGCAAGTCCCCATCGAGAAGTGCACGCGGGGCCGGAATCGAGTGCCTCTCGCCTCTACGGTGACTTTGACCCCGACAGAGCTTGCCACAAAGGCAATGTTTCTCAGTTATCGACAACCACTTCACCTCGACCGTCAACCCCGCCACAGCCGCCGTCGGCATCTGGAGAGTCTGCGGAACTTTGGGCGCCGGGACCTTCAAGAGCACCGAGGCTCGCACCGAAATGGCCTGAAACGCTTCCAGGTAAGAAATCACATGTCTTATGTATTCTAAGACGCTAATGTAGTATTCGATGCAGCCGAGGCCGATGGAACGTGGCTCGCTTCTTCCAAGCTGCTGCACAAAACGCTTGGACGTCCACATTTTTGGTGTGCTCGGAGCACCGGGTGCAATTTCGGGGAGGGTAAAGGCCTGTGAGCAGGGTATAGGCTTCGTGCTGCTCGATAAGAAATTGGCCGCAAGGTATCCCAGCGAGACAACGTCAAAGTCTATGCTGTCAACGGCACTCTTCCCCCGACCGCAATCCCGCTGTTTGCTGTCAGGCCTCTCAGATTCGGGCCAGACCCTCGAGTGGGAACGACAGCGCAGAAGGCACTGACGATGGCGGACTCGGGTGCGGAGCCTCTCGCGACATCAAAGAGCGGGTGGTTATCATCGGACCGAACATCGACGGGAAAAACACTGACTTTGGGGAATATGCTGAGACGATTCCCGAGGAGAAGCTTGATGGTGACAACCTGGTTCGCGTGAGGTTGTGGCCCTCTCAGCGCCGGGAAACATATCACATCTCATCTCTTTGTTGCTCGCGAAACATACCCACTCAGACGCCCGATAGTCCAGAAGTTCCTGCCATCGTTTTCGACTGACTGTTTGCACGTACTATATGTTGTACATAATGTAGCGTAGTAATTGTATCGATTTTACGGTAGCCGCGCGAAAGCGCCAGGCGGGATGTGAGATGCATACAAAGACTGGTGAGTTTTTATTTGATTTCAATTTTTTTGGTCTCTTTGGTTAACAAAGCGCGACGCGACGCGTTTTTCTCATGAAAAAGCGCGACACCGCGCGTCTTTCTCGTTCACGAACGCGCCATGCCATCTTTAGTAGGTGTGTCCGACCCTGGAACTGCCCAACGAGCTTGGCATGGCGCTTCTTGGACTCACTAAGAGCAAGATGCGGACTTAGAGAATTTTGCGACCTGAGCCAGATTAGATATGATATGATTAGATAAGACTGATAAGATATTGTTAGATGCAGCAATAGATACGGCAATGTCGAAGTCGAAACCAAAAAAAAACTGCTGTGAGTAGCATTATTTTTTGATCAATTCGTTTCTAACTTCTCTACATCCTCGGCAAGCAGTTACGTCCGGCAAGAACACCCATTGTCTGCATTGTCTGGCCCAAAACGTGGTATGTTGCTTTGGCGTGTTGCGGCGCATCAACTGATCACACTCGTTACTTGCCACCATCCTGCTCAGCATGCCCCCCGCTCGCACTCGTGCCCCGTTGCCCCGAATCACCGATCCCTACTGGCCGTGGGAGGAGCCCGAGAACGACAGCGAGATTATGGCCGTTGAAAAGGTCCGAGTCGCTCACAACTCCCGAGTCTGTCGACTCAAAAAAATATACGGTGAGTTAGTTAGCATTAATCCAGCATGCATCCCCCGCTAACATTTCCTAGAAAAAGCGGCCTCGTCCAACTCTGCCAAGGCCGAAGCGGCACAGCGGAAATATGAGGTTGAAGGTGCGTAGAAAATAACTTGGGAGCTCAGGTTGTTGATTACTTACCACACGTTCTAGAGCTCCGCTACGAGAGAATTTACGGCAAGTTCGTTCCCGACGCCGCGAACGCCGCATGGTTTAGACGGAAAGCGCCTCGGGTCGATGAACTGCTGGTGGCAAGGGCGGCGGCAGGTACGTGACTCGAAACGCGACCAGACGTTGAATTTGACACCATTTTAGTTGATGCCACCAGTCATGATGAGCCGTGCATGCAGCGGTACTTGACGCTGGGTACGTACATCTGATCTTTTCTCTCTTGGTATGTGCCGCTGACAATCCATCTCTTACCAGCGACGGAATTCGAAACAGACTTTGGCCACCAATTCAGCGCAAAGGACGGCACAGACCACCATTTCGACCGTATGGCGTTCCACGCGGCACAGGCGAACGGGCTCAAAGTGATTTACGGGGACGACGATGTCAAGATTGCGGAGATCATCACCAAGCCGGTGGTTTTCGATATTCATAACCCCTACCCCGAATGCCACCCGCGACGGGGCGACTTTGACTCAAAATGTAAGCTCTGCTAGCGTCTTCTTTCCTTGATCCCATTTTTACGGGCATCCGTAGTGCGTAAACTCAGCGCGTTGTGTCGCTCAATCGACAATGCTCCTGCGCCACTCCCCACCGCCAACGGGGTCGTGCCGTTTTGCATCGTGAACGAGCTGGCCCAATCATCGTGCTTGGCAGAGCAGCGACACGGTTACTACGATGGTGAGGGTCTATCCCTGTCTCCTTCACATCATTCCTAAAATTTGACAGCATTGTACGTGAAGGAACAAATATACAAATTGTATGGCCATCACTGGGAGGAGATCAACGACTACGTTGGAGAGAAGCGAGAGAACCCGTATACACCGTTTGTACTGCGCGCACCGTTATGGTTTAGATAGATATATGAACTTCGAGTATACATCACTGTGCGGTGGCAGAAAGCCAAATGCGGAAATGCCGCGACAGGCACAGCCACCTGATTGACATGTTGCGAGCCTCGTGGCACTCAAATATAGAAACAATGCACTTCGGTGAGTGGTGGCCGTCTGTGAAGATACAAGTCCCAACAACTCATTTGTTCTTCCAGAGTCCTCTCATTCCTATCCCGCCATGCCTCTCCGCATTACCACCAAGGAACTGGAAGAAGCTGCGAGTAGTCCCGCTCGCAGTAGTCCCGGCCGGAACAACCCCTTATTCCCCGTGCCCCGCGCTTCACGCCCGGGATATTTGGGAATTAAAGAGAAGCCAAAACCCGGGGTCCAATTGTACACGTCCAATGGCCAGACTTGGAGCAGGCGACCTGTGCGCCCGCTGCCGAAATTCAGAACGGCAGCCGACCCGACCGAAACGAGCGCGGCACAGTATGATGGCGAATTCCCAGTGGCACCCGCCCCGCCTCCTGTCCCCTCCTCCTTGAAACGCACAAAGCAGTGCCGAACATGGACGCAGGAAGTCATTCCTCGCCTGATCCCAATTTACATGAAGCTCGTGCACGAGACCCGGTCCCTGCGCGACACGGACGGATTGAGATTGAAGCCACCCCCCCCGTGTGAGTGTTCCAGGAGGAACCTCGAGGTTACTGTTGTGCGCATGAGTGGTACGTTCATGGACCCTGAACTTCGACTCGTACTGACAACTGCCTTAGTCATTGAACAGCACACAATCAAATTCTGTCCGTGCCATCCAGCGCCAGTTCAGCTTCTGCAAGCGGGACTTTTCGGCTGCTCACCCACTAACCCCACTCTCGCGGTCGACTTGAACACCCTCGACTTCACAATACGGTTTTTCCTCAACGCTGCCCCGAACAACACAGCCTGGGCCAACACACTGGAAGATTTTTTGGCCAGTCGAGGATACAAATTGCGGACGAAAGTAAACTATATCTTTTCTTTGCTTCTCGCATGCGTCGCTGACCTCGATGGTGGTAGGACACATTGCGTGTGCGCTTCGGCAATGCACTCGAATGGTTCACCCACCTGCAGCATCGCACTAAAGCCCAGATAGACAAGGTACTCGATGTGCAACGGACTCTGGTGCGAGACGAGGCGGAGCGGCAAACTGCGCAATCCACTCCGAGCTCGCGGTCAGCGACGCCGACCCCGACTCGTACGGTGCCGCCTTCGCCATCCACCCTCGACGTCCTGTACCGCCTTTGCCATCCACCCCTCGACGTCCTGTACCCCCTTCGCCATCCACCCCTCGACGTCCTGTACCCCTTCGCCATCCACCCCTCGACGTCCTGTACCCCCTTCGCCATCCACCCCTCGACGTCCTGTACCGCCTTTGCCATCCACACCCACCTCTCGACGACCTGTGCCACCTGCACCCACGCCTCAGAAACGCCGCAACCCAACAGTGGAAGAAGTGGTGGATGAGGACGATGAGGATGAGGATGCAGACGAGTCAGACTGCGATGAAACTCAGACGCAAGCGAACCCCTTCCCCGAGCCCCCCCCCGCACGCGCCCGAGCGATTATCTCATTTCCCGCTGTCCGCTGTGCTTCGGCAATCTCAAACACGACCTCGCAGCTTGTGGACGTCAACGTCTGTGCAGATGCCTGCTTCACCCAGAAACGTAGGCGCAAACACGCTCGTGACCCCCCTCACGAACATCCTCGCACGCTTTTCGTACCCGAACCCACCGCCGACAAGATGGGCGAGCACGTCGATGCTGTGCGCCCGGCCAAAAAACCGGCCAAGCAGCGTAAATCTGACGAGGAGGAAGAAGATACCTTCGAAGGTGCGAACTGAAGGTACCACGCTCGGTGCTGAACGAGTGTGAATCTTCGTTCAAGGCGGCCGATGAGAAGCGCGAGAAGGCGAGCACGAGGTTCTTTGACGACACAGGCCTGATGGCGCTTCTATGTCGGCATGACAGAGTGTTGTGGCTGGTTAACATGCGCACTGCGGGCGAGAAGCAGTACTATGTGCTGGTTCTCTTGGAGATGCTGTTCCAGCACCTGCCTGCTGATATATGTGGGGGCGCTTTACGACATTGCGTGCCAGTTGCACCGGTCGTGTGTCAAGTTTGGCTTTCTTGACAGATACATGGACCGCCTCTCCTTTGCAGTGTCGGTCTTCCACGCGTTCGGGCATCGCTGGCCTTGCCAGCTTATCTACCATCCACTCAAGTGCTGTGGTTTTGGTTTCACTAACGGAGAAGGGTGCGAGCGTTTCTGGCATTCCATCAGCTCAATACGCGCAATCTCGCATGGAGGAAGCTGAGAGGGTGTACAAGAAGGTGAGGGCCGAGGCATCCAGAGTGGAGGCACAGATTGGCGTCACCGACAAGAGTGTCGTCGACCAACTGCAGTACGCCCGCTACTTTACTGTGGCCATGAGCACGATGATGGCCAAGAACCAATTGCGGAGCAGGTTGCGTAACAGGAAGTTCGAGCTGACCCCCATCGAGCGCTCTGTTCGTGTGACGAGGAGCCGTGAGTCCATTGCCTTATGACGAAGACACCACTAACCATGTTCCAGATAAACAACTGAACGAGCACGCTAGCGACGCAATCAAGCGTCGCGAACCGAATCTCAACAAGCT